>JAHMML010000041.1:1062782-1169684 GCA_020341155.1 Eciton burchellii | reverse complement strand
CCCCCCCCCCCGCGGGCTAGAGACGCGTAAATATCCTGCGTGGCCGCATTCCGCGGTCAATTTCCTTGAAAGTGCCGGTGGGCTATTATGTCGGAATAAAGACAGAAAACGCGCGCGCGCGCACGGAAGTAAGGCCCGCGTTAGCGGGTGTGTGACGTAACGAGGACACCAATATCATCGCCAATATCATCGGGAAACAGCGGATCCCGAAGAAACGCGCATCGGACCGCGCAAACAAAGAATGACGCGCGATCGGACGAGCGCGACGGCCTCGCCGAGAAGCGTTCCGCGCGTGCCTGGCTCCGTTCAGCGAAAATTCCGCGAGCGCATTTTTTATTACGTAAACCATACGAGGGGGCGGCGGGGGAGGGGGGACCGGGACGCCCGAGCTCCGATGGAAGTCGATTCGCGGGCCCGTTCGGCTTCTCCTTCGTTTAAACGTTTCGAGGATTTCGAGGAACGCGCGCCTCCACGCGCCGGAAGTGGGACCGGAGCCCGCTGATTTTCAGGATGATTTTCAGAGACGAACGCGCTCTTCTTTCTCATCTCGGGAAGATCTGATGCGACGAGGGAAGGTCGCATTAGATGCCGCAACGATTACTTCGACACGTCGCGACGACGTTTCGCTCATGACCGCGAATGCTTCCACTCCCGTGACGAATTAAATAGGAAAGGAGCAAGAGAGAGAGAGAGAGAGAGAGAGAGAGAGAGAGAGGGCAGGAGAGGGGGGGGTTGAGCTACGATATTGGATTTGTTCGTACATGCATGCGTACGTACCATGCTGCGGCACGGCGGCAGGAAATCTGCCTTCGCGTGGAATTTTTTAATTAGCAAAGAACCTGAAAAAAAATCCAATGCCGCGATAGCCCGTTACGAGCGGGCGAATGAAGTTGTCGCGCGACATAAAGGTGCGCGCACATCCCTGGTGCTGCGCATCCTCGCATCCGGCTGTTGATCTGTCGATCGGTCACGTCGACCTCGCCGGTATTCGAGGAACGAAGGAGCTAATTAATGATTGCGAGCAACGGGATGGAAGAGTATCGATGAGCGGGAGATTTTATCCGTGCAGATTTCCTATTAACTATAGGCTGCTGTACTCGACTCTTCCTTGGCAGTGAAAAGCGTGAGGAGCTTAATTGTGGGGTTTAATTACGTGTTGCGTTAAAAATTGAGACATATCGATGCGTTAACGAGCAGTCGCGTGTGAAATCGATTTTCAAATAATCCTTAATTTACACAAATCTTGGTCTATAAAGCAGGTCTTGTGCTGATAATTAAAAGATGTAAAGTCTGTATTGTCATTAAGCTCTAACTGCTATGCGATTGTTTCTTGTTTCGAATGCACGCGATAATAAAAGTTATCATGGACACTTGCATTTCCTAGCAGCGATAAACAAGATTCTACTTGTATCTGGCTACTTTGCTTTCCGTGCCACGCGGAATTGTTTCCTTCAGCGATAGATTGTTGCGATCGCTGCAGTGATATTACAGCTGTTTCGTGTGTAATTATTAAACTCAGCTTGCCCGAGTAAGAAAATCAGATTGCGCTGATGAGAGATCTTTGAAAGCTTCATTTGTACAAATAAAAAGATTACATTGTCAAGAATAGCTGTCTTATTATTTAATACAGTACGCAACCGAAGAATTACAACTTGGTAACTCGGTTGCAGGTTGTATAATCAACCAAACACCGATGGAGCAAACGGTGTATTCCGTCCGCATCCGCGAGCGTTTAAACCTAACGTGCTCCTAGAATGCAGTCAAAGGATAAGGACAAAGTCGCATCTTGTGCGCTTACAAAGCGACATACCGTGATCGAAAATTGTTTACGAAAATCATGAAGCTTATCGACAGTAATACGATGATCGCGCCCGTTATCGACTGTCGGTCCTTCTCGTGAAACGGGCCGCTCGCTGCAGTCTCGAGCCCTCGTCTCCGCGGCTGCAGGAGCTTCGAATTTCGGCCTGCAATTGGGTAATCGCGAAATGACAGTACCGTGGGAAAAGGGAGGCCGTATGTTATCGAGCCCTTCGTTAGTTGGTGCGTGCCCGAGGGCTGTGCCTCAAGCCGGGCCACTCGCGTGATCGCGCTGCGTCTCGCCAATAATTGTATCACCGCACAGAGGACCGCTGCGGTACTCTACTAGAGGGAAGTACAGGGATTATGCTCCTACGAGCTGTTAGGGAGACGTCGGCGAGCCCAAGAAGGGAGGCTATGCTCCGAGCAAAAGAGATATCATCCAACGTCACATCATCAAGTCCGACCAACCGAACCGTTCCTTTCGTATCAATCACGCGGAAACGAGAGAATGCGATTGCCGCCCCTTCGGAAGAGACCTCCTCTTCGGGAGGAGATCGACCAGGAGCGCCTTGAGTTGTCAGACGGAGAAGTCGACTGGATTAATCGCACGGACACTGCGGTGTCGTCTCGGCGCGGTGTTTACGCGTCAAGCGAGCGCGGAACTTTGACAATCCGGAGCCGCACTCGCGGCATTAAAGTATCAGAGCGCAGGTTGCGGCATTTCGGACACTCCGCGCGCTCGGGCCCTACGCCAGGCCGCAGCCCTTAGCCGAGCACTCAAGCTAAATAATTCCCTCGCCCGCGCTCGTAATTTTCAATATGCCGCTCAGGCGGCATCGCCGGCGCGCACATCAATCAATTTACCTCACGGCGATTTTCGCAATACATCATGTCGCGCAACAGGAAGAGAGCACGGGGGCAGGAATGCCAGATTGGGTTTCGCTCTGTATCTTTATCTTCCTCCGTGTCGCTCCACGCGCGCGTGTCAGTTGAAGGGGGAGCCGAGGGTGGCCGGAGGGTACGAGGGGGCGGGGGCAGGGGGCAGGCATAACGGGACCGGGGATGTAAGCGCGGCGCGTAATGGGGTTACGACAAACGTTAAAAAGCCCCGTTATCCTAGCATAATGCCGCCCGAGATCGCGATAAAGCTTCCGCGCCGCGGCTTAAACGACCGCGACTTAACCGGAATCCGTTCCGTCAGTATCTATTTTTCTCAGCCGACCGGCCGAGCAGCCCTTCGCCCTTCGAAGCTCACGAGGAAACGAGCCAACCCCGTCCAGGGGGTGTAACGGTGTCGTTACACGCGCCTAATCGAGAAACTAATCGGCATACGCCGCTAATCGAGAAACTGCAACCGCGGCGTTGCGGGGATGGGGAGGGAAGGGTTGAAGCTACGCTCGCCTCCGTGAGCTTCCGGCAGCTGCACTCCGGAATGGAAACGAACTGATCGGCGGAGAACACGATCGGTGCTTGGCGCAATATAGCTTATATACGCGTATAAGGCGTATCCAATCCAATTATCGCGGCCACGCGGTAAAGAATGCGCCGCTCAATGCTGAATGAGATCATCATCGAGCGGAAAATATTTATATCCGATCGGCGAGAAGTGGCGAGCGCGGCGCTAATATTGATTTCTTCATAATTGTGCATTTTTGTGTCGCGTGATCGATGCCCAACAATGACACGCGATGCTCCCYCCCCCCCCCCCCGCCCCGCTGTCCTCGCTCTCGCCTACCTCTCTTCCTCCCTCTAGCTCTCTCCGCCGATGTTGTTTAATACCAAACCAGCCATGTGCCATTGAGGAGAGCCTGTACATTGGTCAATACAAATCTCATAAATATGTAATTAATTAATACGTAAACCGCACTGCTATACAGCTGTGCAGCTTTATTGTCCATATTTCCGTCACGACACTCGTCCTCCGGTTTTTCAAACCGATCGATCGAAATTATGCGAGATCAAGCGAGAGAAGAGACGAGCAGCGAAATTTCTCTTTCGAGTTCGCAGGCATTGCCTCGCGATAATTTCGCGATGATAAGCCGCTGAGATACGCGACGCGCAGCGTACGAGTCAATATCTTTTAGCCGTGTGCTATCGCGGGCGAGGGTATTACTTCCGCAAAAATTCACGGCGGAAAACCCGTCGCGGAGGAAAGACGTAGCGGCCGGTCGCGCGTCGCGCATAAGCACGCGAGTCCATACTTGGACGCATGCTTCCGTACGAATACGAAGTCCATAATGCGTGCGGTACGAGCCGCGCCGCGCTCATTTCTCTCTTCCTCTCTGTCTCTTCCACCCTGACTTTCCTCTCGCGCGCGCGAGGGATGCAGTGGGGGCACCGCTCGTATTCACCCCTTCAACACCCGTGGTAACACGACTGTGATGGTCCACGGGCGCGCAGCGATCAATGCCACTGCCGGGCCCCTCTATGCTTCGCCTCCCTCACTCTGCTCCCGGTCGCCATGGCGACAGCATCCCTACCGACCCCACCAGGGCCATCGCGGCGTCCCCGGTGGGGGCCTCGGTAGCCGCGAAAGGGGTGACGCGGCCTGCCCCTCCGCGTCTCTCCTCGGTCTCACCCTCTATCATTGCTGTAGGAAGGAATTCCTAGGGAGACGGCCAGGGGATTTTGACCCTCCACCTCCCGCACGATTCTCTCTCTCTCTCTCTCTCTCGCTCTCCTTCTCCCATCCTGCTCGTCTTTCTCTCGCCGAAGCGCGTGTCTCCGCACTCGGCCATCCACGCACGCATTACACGTTGTACGTACGAGCAACGGAGGTCAGGTAGGTCGCTGCAGGTGACTCGGCCCTGACACCGTATCGCCGACCGCAACCGGCCGATTTCCGTTGATTAGATTATCAGGCGGCGATCGTCGCGAGCGAAGCCGCCGCACGGCGAAACTTTCGTGCGGGCGATTTTACGTCTCCGCTGTCTAACGTTCCGACGTTCACCGCCGCGTTCGTCCATCTCTCCGGGGGGGAGGGGGGAGGGGGGTGGCGGAGATTAATCATGGCGAGGGCGATGTTCCGCGCGATTATGAACTCCGCTGTGTTCCGTCTTGCAAGTTGCTCACCTCCCTGGCTGAATTATATAACGCAACTTCTGAAGGGCTGAGATATGAGAAATTAAATGGGGAAATTAATTCTCCGGCAGCCCTCTGCAGCCACGATGCGCGGATATATTTCGCGTGTTCACACGCGAGAACACACGCGAATCTCACTTGCTAACGCGGGAGTCTCACTCTCGCAAGCGTATCTGCGCAAACTCTTTCCAAGAGTTGACCGTAACTGTACAGAGTACAGAGATCTCTGGCCGGTCAGCATCGGCTCGGTGCCCTCGGTGCTGAATTATCGATTACCAATTGGCTTGAAGCTACGCAATTGACGGTTTCACTTATGACAACGCAAGAAGTAGTTCGTTAGGGGCGCGAATGTGTTTAGCATTTATCAAGAATCAGTTCCCTCCGAGTAAATAATCGGATATGCAGGCGGTCGTTGCATCGCGCCTGATACAGTCATGTTTCCTCGCTCGCTAGTTGGATTATACGTAGCTAGCGCGCCGGGCTGTGGATTTGCCACGCGTTGATTAATTCTCGACTGCTCAAGCCGCCCTTCAAATTCAATTCGAGCGGATCTTGGCTCTTTAATCGTCACGCGACAGCGCCGCGCGTTCGCGCAGACTCCCGCGGGGATATTTTTATCGGGGACATTAATGGGAAGACGCGCGAAACGAATATAAACGAGATTAATCGCGCGATCGCTCCCGACCTACCGACAAAGAGGGCGGCGCCGTATATCGTTTGTCGATAGGTGCGACTCATTCTGCGACTGTTGATTTGAAACGGAACGCGAGAGTTGCGTTCCTGACACGCACTGATCGAGAAGGCAAAGGCCTTTTGCACCTTTCTCACTCGCTCGGCATCGGCATGAAAAATTTATCACCTCCGATGCGAGACAGAGATACTTGCGGGGGGACCACCCCGAGCGGCGGTGATACGCGGGGAGCGCGCGGGGGTGTCCGATCCGCCTCTAAATCGAGTTACACGGCCTGCTGGAGATAATGATATTTATGCGCGTCAAGTGTATGACGTGCGGTCCGCCACACGTGAATTACGAGTGGCCCGCCGAAAGAAGCTGAAGCACGCTCTCCTCCYCCCCCCYCCCCCCCCCCCGGCCCCCTGTCCCATCCCCTGCCCTGATAAGGGAGTGAGATCCCGTGAGATCCGAATCGCGAGAGGCACGCGCGCATCCTTCTTCCTTTCCCTTTGTCTCCTTATTCTCTCCTTCTCTCTCCCTCTCTCTCTCTCTCTCTCTCTCTCTCTCTCTCTCTCTCTCTCTCTCTCTTCTCGTGGAAACGTGATTTTCTAAGTTTCGCGCACTTTTAATGCCGCCGCGGCTGATTTACGAGAAAGCGGGAGAGAGAGAGAGAGAGAGAGAGAGAGAGAGAGAGAGAGGGAGAGAACAATATCGAGATTTATGCAACGTGCCAGTTCCGCGCGCGGCGAGCTTACGTCGACTCGCCCTCTCGCAGCGAGAGGCCATTTGTTACTCTCGACTCTTGAAAGGTAATTATTGTAACCGATAAATGCGCGATTACAACAATTCCCCCGGTCCCGCGGCCTCCCGCTCTTCTTCGCTATGCGCGTTACGCAAATTACATCGCGACGTAACGATTCGTGGACCGCGATGACACAGCGGGCAAATGCAACGGAATATTATTAATTCGCGAATTAATAACGCTGCACGTCAGTCACACCGCCGCCGCGAGGAGCTAAATACACAACAAATTACAACACGACGGCTAACGCAAACGAAAACTGAACGCAACTGAAAAAACAGAAACGGAACTCCGCGAGCGGCATTTTAATTGCCGTTGCCGTGCGTGCGCCGTCCGATGCGCCGACAGGTATGATCCGCGATGCATGCCAATTCGAAGGGCATGCTTGGGCCCTTCGCACCTTCAGAGGTCCCTCCCCGGAGGGAACGAAAATCGTCGAGCGCTTTGAAGCTGCGGCATTGTTCCGACAGTCGATCGCGAAAAGGAGAGTTTGCAGAATTCGCTCGTCGATGTCAGATTCGCGATCAGCGGATAGCGAGAAAATTGCATTCGGACGTGCGGTATCCCTGCTGTGGCAATAACGGCGCCGCTTCGCGGATCCGCTGCGCTTTTGAGCGAGCCGCGCGAGTCGCGCGAGAGCACGTAAATATTTATCGTGGATAATCCGAGTATACAGGCGTCTATTACAACCGCCCTTCGTCGTTGCTGCCCCTCGGGCGGCGGGTTCGGCCCCGAGGGACATTCCTGGCATGACACGTAAGGTCTCTCTCGCTTGCTGCCGCCCCGCATCCGCCCTGGCCCGCCGATCTTCGAGAGGGAGAGAGAGAGAGAGAGAACGGAGAAAAGCTCCGGCTGGTGAGCCGCGCGGGATTTTGAGCCACGAAGTTTTCGCATTGTCATTTGGGACGCAGCGCGGAAGAGTGCGAGAGGAGCAACGAGAGGAAAGGGGAAACTGCGCGCGCGCGCGCGCGCGCGCGAGAGAGAGAGAGGGAGAGGGACGGGCGGAAGGGCGGTTGAAGAGCGGAAGAGAGAGGACAGAAGAAAGCTAGAGGTAAAGGCTAGAGGTCCGAGAAAACGAGAACAGATTGGCGAAAGGGAGGCGGACGGAGGGCGAGGATGGAGGAACGAGAGAGAAAGAGCGTCACCAAAGGGACGCGTAATGAGGGGGCGACGAAGACGAAGATACGATACGCGGACGGGATACGAGAGAAAGTTGGGAAGCGGAGATGATAGTTTATTAATAATACGGAATAATGTTCTGAACTTTATTACATCGCGCGCGCGCGCGCGTTTACGTTAAAATTAAATCTATCACAAGTTTGCCGCTGCTGCGAGCGCAATTTTAACCTGCCGCACGCAATAGATGATTCGGAATGAAACAGTGCTCAAAGTACAGATAAACACAGATTGGCATGCAGATCGTATTTTGATGTGTAATACGATAATATGATCGTTGTACAAAATTTGCGATCGCATCGCAAATATCTTGAGCGACATCTCCCGCAGCTTAAAAGAGATCAGCAAATATAGCAAAACGTTGAATGAGCATTTGATGACCCAAGAGACCACTTGACGATGCAGCCAGGTATTGTCGCATGATTAAGAAAAGGAATGCGCAATTAAATGAATCGCGCTCGTGATAAACGGGACATGATAAGAAATCGTCACCGTTCAAGAAAGACGCCGCGTTTTTTTTTTTTTTTTTTTTTCCAGGAAAATACATACCTTACAGGAGATATTTATCAGCCAGCGTGATGGTAATTACGGAAACGGTCCTGAAGACGTCAGTCGTATAAAGAACACGCGGGATCCTCGTAACGAACTTGCCCCAGAAATCTATAGACGAGGATAACAAGCGCACGCTAAATTAGCGCGAATATAAATAATGAATATGAAAATAAAGACCGGCGCGGCCAGTAGCAGCTACGATAATGAAAGTCATCTCAACAAATGTCAGTTGCAAAAAAAAAGCAGCAAGAGAAGAAGAAGAAGAGAGAGAGCGAGAGAGAGAGGGAGGGAGAAAGGAGAGAAAAGGAGGGAAGAGCGAGCGAGGAGAGGCGAGCGGAGAGAGACAGACAGTAGACTCTCGGCGAGCAAGGGGCGAGCGAGGAAGGGGCGAGAATATGCGACCCCCCGCGCGTTCTACCCGCGCAATCGAGGGTGAGAAAGGACGCGAGGGGGATGCTGGGTCCACGGACCACCAGGATCCGCATCCCCACGGCGGCGCCTCGCGCGCAGGGGTTGCCACGGCGGTGGGAGGCCGTCAGGGGAACGTTATAGGGGKGGGGGKGCTATATAAGGCCGGCGCGAGGGGGGGAGAGTTCAGTTCGTTCAAGAGAAGCGTATCGGTCTTTTGTCGCGTCTCGGACGCACGATCGTTTTACCCGGCCACTACGACGACGGAGCACTCGCATCTCGCATCTCGCATCTCGCATCTCGCGAGATGCACACGTAAAACTTGTCGCCGTCGATTGAGGTCATTGGAGGACACCGGACGACGCCAGACACCTGGACCTTGCGCCGGAGATGGACTACGACGACGAGGAGAGACGGAAACAAACTGTAAGTATCGTATGTACTTGCTCTCCTCGCTAAATCGGGAGAAAGAGAGAGAGAGAGAGAGAGGGGGGAAGAGAGATCGAATCTATATCCGGCGGAGGACGGACATGGACGTGCTTCCATCATCGTCGCGAGTTGTCGCCTCCGGAGGAGCTGGAGCTGCGGAAGGAAGAAACGTGCGATAACGTCCGATCGAATTGCTCGATCGATCGATCGAGCGGAGCGGCGTCGCTGGACCGTGCGGGCTAGTGTTTCGCCGGATATTTCTCTTCGTGTTCCGAGGCCTGTGACATCAGCCGGGCGGCGCGATGCCGACCAGTCGCTCCGTTTTCCGGTGCTCCTCCAGTGATGGCGCGTGGTGTCGGCCAGAGCGCTTGAGCGAGCGGAACGATCTCTCTTTCTGTCTTTCTGTCTCTCGCTCTCGCCGGGTATCGCTCTCTTCGTCCCCTTCTCTGCTCCTCCCCCTCCGCCCTTGCTCTCCTCCCGAGTTCACGGTTCAGTCGTACTTTAGCGCACGGACAACCGCTGCTTGTGCAACCCGCTCGACGAAGCCCTGGGCAGCTCGCGTTTTGCGCAACGTGCGGATGCGGAATTTGCCAGATCTCTCGCAAAACTGGCGAGAATTCCCAATTTCTCCCTAGAGGAGAGAGGAAAGACCTATTGCCTAATCCTGCGGGATGAACTTGTAGAGATAATTCCAATTATCACATTGTACATCGACGAATTTCCTCTCCTGTGATTTCTCCCGGATAGCACGATAAATTTTCCTCTCGTTCGCTCGCTCCCCGCGACTCGATTGGACGCACGGCTCCCCCTCTCTCTCTCTCTCTCTCTCTGTCTCCGTATCTTTGTCTCCCCCGCCCGCCCCCTCTCTCTCTCTCTCTCTCTCTCTCTGTCTCTCGCTGCGCGAGGCGCCCGAGATTACTCGCGAAATTCGATTTCATTGGGAAACCGCCGCGCGCCGCGGGGGAGTTGCGCCGCCAGCAGCCGCCCTCCCGCGTTTACGTCGGTACAGATTAATTAAGCGATCGATGCTTCTGGAACACGTGAAATTTGCATTAGCCAGCGAGCGAGAGACGCGTTTGATCCACCGTGCGCGGGGCGACGAGGAGCAGTGGGCAGAGACGTAAAGGGAAACGTATGATCGAGAGGGTCGCTGGGGGAGAGAGAGAGAGAGGGAGAGAGAGAGGGAGACGTGCTCGCATATTTTAAATCTCTCCCGCGTCTTCTTTCAAGGCTCGCAGGCGCGAGTAATCGCACGCAAAGGTCGGATGACGACGGCAATCGATTAAATCTCGGAACAATCAAGGAGAGAACGCAGAGAGAGAGAGAGAGAGAGAGAGAGAGAGAGAGAGAGCGCTGCTATTCTGCATTATTGATTCGGTTCTTCACGAAGCATTAACTCTCCGTCGAGTTGGAAAATTCGTTAAACACCTGCCGCATTACGAATGTTTGGCTTATTTTCGCTGGGCGATCCGCGCATCCATGCGCATCGCCGCGCGGCTGCACGGTATAAATAATAACCGGCGCTCGTCGATAACGTTAACCCCCGCGTATCAAATTACCGTTGCCGTTAATGAGGGCACACGAAGCGGAGATCGCGCTAGTCTAGGTGTGACCCTAAAATGCTGCGAATGATATTCAATTCACGGCTAAAGTGGAGCGTCCGAGTTAGCAAGTGGCTCATTTCGAGCTCGATTATCCCCCCAACAGGTAAGCACCCCCCGGCCAACCCGATTTCCCGAGCGGGAGAAGAATCTTTCCGCGCGCGCGCGCGCGCGCGCGCCCCGCTGCGAGAAGGTCCATCCCATCCCAAGGAGGACGCTCGATCAGATCAGATCAGATCAGCGCGGTACGGTAATCTCGCCTTTAAAGATACATTTCGTGCAACTGTGCACTTTAAATCAAGCCTTGGCTTGATTCGCGCGAGGCGAGGAGCGAAGCTCGAGGGAAACGAAAAAAAGAGAAAAGAGACGGAAAGCGGTACGTATGCGCGTCATTTCGCATTCTTTCAGCGCGGAACTGGCGAAAACATGGCGCGGCGGAGCGCGAGCGTGAGATAGAATTAACAGCGGCGGGATTAACGATTATACTCTTAATCGAGTTAAATACCCGTACACGCGGCGGGCCTTTGTAAGGGAGCCTTTATGCGCATTGTACGCACACTCCCGCCGGATAAACTTGAGCGAACACAATCGCGCCGCAAAACGAGCAGAACGAAATCGATTCCTTGCTTCGGGAGATTGCGCGCCGGTGGGAGTCGCGTCAAAGAAAGAGAGAAGAGAAAAAAAAGAAGGAAAGAAGAAAGGAAACGCGCGCGCTTTCTCCGCTCGGGCGTGCGTGCTCGTTTCAAGTCGCGGGATCGCGACTTACCGTCTCCCTGCTTTCACGCGTGCCTCCTCTTCTTCGATCTTTGGAGACGCGCGCGAGAGCGAGCGGCACCGGCGCGACAAAGTTCCGTCATTATCGGGAGATAATACGGAAGGCGCGCGGGGAAAGTTTCGCGAATCAGCTAATAGCGAAAACGCGGAGCATTTCGGTTTCCCCGGAAACGGCACGGTTGAGAGAAAGAGAGAGGGGCAGGGAGACAGGGAGACAGGGGGGTCCTTTGTTCGCGGCTAATCTTCTTTGATCTTAATTGACTTTCCCCGATTGCGACTTTAAACACGGGGTTACACTCACTATCGGGCATCGAAAGCGCCCGGCGATGTTCCACGCCGGAATTTAACGTTTATTTCCCGCGTGCGTTTCCGCTCCGGCAAAAAAAGAGGGGCAGGAGAGGCAGGAGCCTCTGAATAATCCTGCTTACGTAATCGGGGAACATTTCAGCGCGGTGACGAGATAGCGTTGGAAGCGACGGAACGGCCGACGCCACCCGACGTTAAGTACCCCCGACGGCGTGCGCCAGTTACACCCCTGCGGTGATATTAATTCCGACCGGTTTGGGGATGAAAATTTCCTGGACGCCGCGTCGCGGCCCGCGCGCCCGCTCCACAAATCGCATTTACATCATATTTTCCGGCGTAATTTACATGGGTTTGAGTCCCGCGCAGCTCCTCTCTTCCAACCCCCGTTCTCTCTCTCTCTCTCTCTCTCTCTCTCTCTTCCTCGCTCTCCGCTTATCCGCTCGAAAGCGGTCCTCCTATTTTTATTTACACGCTCTTTTGGACGGCGCGCCCGCGACTTTCGGCTCCCCCCCCCCCTCCCCGCGCCCCCCGCAGCGCGGTGAACGCGGGGGGGACGGGCGGGCGGGCGGGCGGGCGAGCGGAGAGGGAGTTGGCTTAACAGAAGTATCTCGTCGCGCAGGGTCACGCTGAACCCACCTTAATCCTGTTAACCTATCAACACACTCGGAGTTCTCCTCAGGGCCGCACAAAGATATCCCCGCGTTCGCAATCCCATTAAATCCCTTCATCCGACGCGGCGCTCGGAACGCGCGCTGACTTTAACGGCCAGGAGATAATCTTCCGCCGGCTAACATAATGTGCCTTTCCGCTGATTTAAGCAAACTTGGTAATCGAGCCGCAACGGGGCCCGCCGCGAGTTCGGGAACGCCGGGCGACGCCGTCGCCCCCCGCTCCCCCCGCTCCCCCCCCCCCACCCGGGGCTCCGGGGCAGTTACGATTCCATTACTGCCCGGCCGTAACGCCCGGGGGGATGTTTTACGTTTTTCTAATGAAATCTCCGCGGGACGCGGTGCTGTTTACGGTATTCATTACGGGGATTAAAAGAGACGGCCTAAATCGCGCTCAGGCCGTCTCAAGACACCCCCCCCCCCCSCCACGTTAAACGCAACTCGGACTAATTATTTCACCCCGATGGGATATTAATTACATCGCCGCGCGGCGATGGAATCTTTCCGCGGTAATTAATAATTTTTCGGCCCGCGGCTCCGCTCCTCGTTTCGAATCGAGAGAGAAGACAGAGCGCGCTTTTGTTTGTCCTCCACCTCCTCTCCCCTCACGGCAGCAGCGGCGACCGGGGGGCGGGAGGGAGAGGGGGGGGGGAGCTCGCGCGGTGCCTGTTCGCGGGCACGCTTGAATCGCTGTCGCGCGGCGCGGAGGGGAAGCTGGACGAGACGTATAATGGACGCGATGGCAAGTTTTCATTCGGCCGTGCCGTCACAATGCGATTGAATCGATGCGGCCGGGACGCGCGAACTGTCGTCTGCGCGCTGCGAATATTTAATGAAGGCTCGGCTGTTAATGAGGCTCGGCCGTATTAGTATTAATTAACGCCGCGACGTCCGGCGCTTTCGCGGCACGCACGCGCGCTCGAATGCGCGTGCGCGGCCGAGAACGTCGAATTAAAACGGGCAATCTCCCGGTTGGGGGTAGGAGGGGGGAGCGATGCCGATCGCGGGCTATTTATCGCGAATCGCGCGCGCGTTCTCGCTAATTCGCGGCCACGAGCGCACGATGGACGCTCGAGCTGCGAGCTTGCGTTTTGCATTCGGCTCGATTAAGCCAACGAGCGAGCCAGCTCGTGACCTTGTTCGTCATTACGCTTCGGGTATGCGACGTGTGATGATGTACAATGGAAAATGAGTATGAGATGTGCGCTCGATATATGCGATAAAAATAAAAATAAATGCCGCTCCATCCTTCCAGAGCATTCAAGTGATGATGGATTAATTAATTTTGAAATGAAAGAAATCCTCGTGCGGGCATCTTGCTCTACGCCTCGGAGGAAGGGCGGATCAATGAAAATATCTGTATGTACCTTCGACGGCTTCGTGACATCGATCTTCTTCGTGAGATGATCCCGTGGTTGGTCGGAACGGCCATCTCGATCACGCTTGCACGTTTGACAGCGGATTCTTCGTCGGATTCCGTAAACTCAGCGCCGAAATCGTCGCCAGCGATCCCACGGAAACCGGTAACCGTAATCGGCGCGGTGCTACCCCTCTCCCCGCCGATCCCTCGCGATCGCGATCCGCGACTTTTCTCATTCGAAGTGCGCGCGTATGCGATTCTCAATTATTTACAAACGACGAACGTCAACGACGATCATCTCGGCTCGTTTCTTCTTTTATCGTTATCAGCCGCGTTTTGCCGATCGTCGCCGCGGTGCTCGCGTGTACGTTATAATTATTATAGGGCGAGACAAAGGCGCCGAAGGACGTTGTTCTGAGAATCGAAGGGAGCGTGGTCGTTGTATCCATCGGACGTGCGATCGATCGCGTACGTGTGATCGCCATTATCACGGACACGGTGCGTGTGATCTGCAGCCCGCATTCAGGGGATTTTGCGAGCGGCGTCGAGTCGCACAATTGATTGTCTCGTGCCGGCGCGACGCGGATTAATGAGCAACGAATAGCGCTGCCGCGAGAATTAGAGCGCGCATTGTTCGCGGGGGCAGCAGAATGCGGCGGAAAGAAATTGGACGCATCGCTGGGAGATCATTACGACATCGTCGACGCAAGAGACAAGGGTGGATGGTTCGATTAGCGCCTATGCTAGGCATCCCGTCTCGCTTTTAAGCCGCGTCCACACGGAGCGTTGCCCGGTTGCATGGCAACGCTCCATCGGCTTTGCCCCTCTCTGGCCCGTCTCTTTCCAGCGAAGAGATCTCGGCAAGATCTCCGATCTCGAGTGAGTTTATTTCAAGTGCCGAGGGCGCGGGGAGGGGGGGAGTGTCGCGATTGAGGTTAGAACATCTTTTCTCGGGGCGCGGGGGGGGGGGGGACGGCGAGCTACCCGAGGCGGATTTAGATCGCCGCGCGCGAGGTGCGAATACTTCGGAAACACTTGGAGCAGCGCTTCACTTTTGCTCACCTCACATCGTCGATCAATCACGCACGTGTGTACGCGGCTTTAGATCCTGAACCTTCGCGTTTCGCGATGCTGCGAGAGCGAGACGGGCACACAGGACGCGGCAATGGACGCGGCGGTGTTACAGGATGTTTCAGGCATCGCGAGCGTTAAACATTCGCGCCTTCGGTGCGCTAATCTAGAAAGAGAGGGAACACTAGACGCGATCACTGAACGGTCCTTGTTTCGGACGGAAATTATTAGCGAAGCGTCCAATTCCGAAAAATCAAGCGAGATCATCCCCTAATTGGCCTCCAGCGAGGGTTTGACTCCAAACTCACGGAAGAATCCGAGAAGGCGAGGGGTGGGACTCGTACGGCACCCTATACGCGCTGCTAGGAATAGAGTGCGGAGCCTGAGGCCATTCCTAACGACGCCATTGTCAGGCCTGGCCATTGTGCGGAATGTCCTGTGCGGGGCGCCGACTCACATCGACTCTCCCTCTCTCCCCCTTTCTCTCTCGCTCTCTTTCGGTGTATACGTTTCAGAGACGAATGAAACAAATCATTCGGCGGTGACGATGCGGCGGGCGATCGATTCGCGCGAAAATCCGCAGGGAAAAGAACGCCCGCGATCGATGGCTCGCTTATGGCGGGAGCTGAACGTCTGATTTACGATGAGCGCAACGCACACGCATACACACACACACACACACACACACACACACACACACACACACACGTGCACACGTGCACACACGGTGCTTTTACACGGGCTAGCCCTTCACCTATCTCGTAATCGAGGATGATGGCGATCAATGATGCCTCGAGGATGCTCAAGTACGGGCGATTAAGCCGTTAATCTCTCGCATCAGCTCGATATCGATTCCCGGTTTCATACAGGAAGTGAACTCTCCGCGAATAATTCCCATGCGATGTGCAAGTTGGAGGTCTCCGCCGTTTCGCCGGCATTTTCACGGCGCGAATCATCTCGCGGGGCATCCCGTGAAGACAGGGGAGGCCGTGGGAAATTGGAAATCGATGGAAACGCCCCCGTGGAGAGTAAACAACGCCGGTTTAAATTGTTACTAGCAGGTGTCACGCGATGTGACAAGGAATAAGAGAAATGAAAATGTAAAGCTCGAGAGTTTCGACGCTCCCGCGTCGAGCTATCAGTTTTCATTGGTGGCCTGCGACAACCGCAGCACGGTTATCTCCGGGCGGGAAGGTGGTCCGAAGCTTTGGCAAGCTTTTCTCGTCACCTACGAAGGTATTAAACGGGACAACAAGACCGGGACCGTCCCGATATCCTTCCGCACTGCCGCTCCCTTCGGACTTGTTCCCCCCGAGTCGTCATATTGTGCCTCGCACGGCGGAATCCAAGCGCGCTCGTTGTGTTCGTAAAACAGCCACTTTTCCATCTGGTACTCCCCGAGTGCCCTCGAGCGCTCTTTGTTCGATCTGGGAATGCCTGGAGCCGGCCTTTCCTCGCCTTTTCCTCGCCTTCTCCTTTTCCGCTCTCGCTACGTCTCGTGCTACGTGCGCGCTCTCATGGCTCCACATCCCCCATTATTTTTTCCCCGCCGTTCCATCGCCCTCCCCATCCGAGAACCTCTCGGTTCTCCGTTCCCCGCCCTTGGAAGATGTTCCACGAGAGGATCCACGTTCGATTGAATATCGATTACGCTCGATTTGAAACGCGCGTAATGAGGGAGGCCAGCTCCGCGCGCGCGCGTGTTACGAGGGGGAGGGAGGAAAAAACAGTTAATAGCGCGGCGAAAGAGGGCTGGGAAAGGGTGAGCGACGAGGGAGGGAGATATCGAACTAACCGCAAAGAGCTTTCCCGATATGCCGGGAGTACGATACGACGACGAGAGTGGCAAGCGTATGGTCGAGTGGAGAAAGCAATTTGCTGCTTGTAAATCGGTTACGCGAAATGCCGCGTTTCCGGCGATGGGAGCTTTCTCTGGACGGGTTATGACAATTGCTATTTACATCCATCAAGCATACAATTGGAACCTAAGCACCAGCTGACGGTTCGTGTCCCTTTTCTCTTTTGCACGGCAGAAGACGACGATAAATATTGCCGGTCATTTCCCATGAGTGAATGTCGATTGGATATAGTCCTCTCTTTCCATTGACGCTCACGTTTCCTGCGTATAGAAATCGCCGGCTCGGCAGTTATGTAGAATCTCAAATTGACGAATAATATTCTCTCAAGGGATGGGACGGGAGGGGCGACTTTTCCTACATGTTTGCCGTTGATGCCAGGAAAATGTATTTAATAGGACGCTTTCGAATGATATATACAGTGCTATGAAATAATCCCGTAAAAGGGAGAAAGAGAGGAATCCCCTTTCCCATTCGGAAATTACGAAATTGGCGATTTATGCCCGACAAGGACAGCGGCGGCCATTTCGCCGGCGAGTCGTCGGCTGGACTATATCAAAGGGTTAATTGGACATAAAATCATCAGGACGAGAGCTGGCAGAGCGGAGCAAGTTTATTCGGCCGCGGAGAGGCGAGCGTTTCAAAGGTGGCTTTTTTCCGGGATCTCTTTCTCGGGATTGAATCGAGACAAGGGAACAATTACCAGGGCCGTGTTGCCCTAATCCGAAAATCCTGTTACTCGCGATCCTCTCCTCCGCGTGACCTCGACTACTCCTTCTTACCAAGACAAATCTCATCCCCGGGCCATAGACGACACGGCGCGGCACGGTCCCCTCCATTATATCTCGCCAACGATTTGCTAGAGCTGCACATTCCGCCCGTTCTCGCCACCGAAATTCTGCCACTTCCGCTTCTGCTTCGGGAAAAGCTCCCAATCCGGAGCCTCCCAATCCTCCCTCTGCATTGATGCGCGTGCGATGATACGATTCCACGCAGATCGCGAGATCGACCTCGCGATATCTCTCCCAAAGCCGGCTCGCGCGAACGAGATAGAACAAGAAGAATCCCGGCAAACATTAACGCGCTGGACATGTGGCGGTCGAAACGAGCGAGCGAGCTTAATTAAAAGTCTCCAGCAAGCGGATTATCGCGTTCAATGCGGTCAATAATTATTTTCGCTGAGCTTTTATCGCGACCAGAATTTGCCGCGCTTCGATTAAAAGTCGCCGCCTAAGCGCCGCGGCGAAAACACGGCAAAACTTTGCATACATTAAAACGGATATTTCCTGACTCTGCGATCTTGCCACCATAATATCCGCAAGCGAGACTGCCGCTTCTTCAAGCCTGATGCAATCAGCTGCACGTTATCACGTTCGATAACTCGAACATTGGATGCTCACGAATGACGCGTCGTTGCTCGATGCTCATCGTAACATTCATCCCTGCGTCTTGACTTTTCTTTTTCTTTCCTCTTTTTTCTCTCTGGTGCTTCCCCCTTTTCTCTCTCTCTCTCTCTCTCTTTCTCAAGCCTTCGGCATGCCTCGCGCGACGAACAATGGCGCTCCGCGGAAGCAATCGCGAAGCTTATTTTCTCTCTTATTTCACTCGCCGGCATTAAATCCAGATTAATCTGGTCCAGATGAAGGAAACGATCGGTGAAACCCCGAGCATTCGGGGGGATTAATTAACCGGCGAACGCTCGGCGAATATCAAACGCCTAAATGCTTATGGAACGGAAGAAATAACTTTTATCGTCGAACTCGTTGTTCTCCGGCAACTGAGAAGGTCCATTTTGCACGCGTCGCATTTGCATAATTATTTAGCCCGTTGTTTAACGCAAAAGGATTACTTAACGCGCGATCGATTGTGCAGTGGGACAGATTATCCGACGTTGAAAATTTAATGCCCCGCGTTGAAACGTTAAGTCGCGTCTCGCAGAATTAATGTAGCGGTCTGCTAGCTCCGCTCAATTTTGGCAACGGCGGTTTCATCAGTTTAATTGTCGCGGTGCATGTTCATCTATCATTCCTTGAGACAGTATCATTCGCGTGGATGGATAATGAAGCTTAGTTCTCCGGTCACGGAAAATAACAACGGAGGAATTTTTCAATCTAGCGCTCCGACGCGGAGTTACAAATTGAAACTTTACAGCCCTGATGCCTCGGACTCTTTTCTCTCTCCCTCCCTGCATTATTTTCTCTCTTTCCGCCGGTTAAAAAAAAAACAGAAAAGAGAGAGAGAGAGAGAGAGAGAGAGAGAGAGATGGTTGTCCGAGTGTCACGATCGTAACGTTTCAGTTTTATAACCGCTGCCGGCTGAGGAATCAGCTCTGCGCCGCGCTTCATCGGTCGCGCTTAATTCGTCGCGTTCTCTCGAAGCTTAATATCGCGCGTCGTAAGCGCGCGTAGAAACCGACGAGTTTCAATTCGAGCGCGGAAGAAACGCGGGCTATTTGATTTCTTCGCCGCCGCCGCCCCACCTCCGCCCGCGTTTCCACGAGAAATATCAATTTTCCGGGATATCCCGCGACGTTCGCCGGGCGAAGCGAAAGCGTGAAAAAGATCGATCAATCACGGGCTCTCCGTGAGATCCCGCGAATGACCGATCGCGACCCAATACCCGCACGGACATGCGCGCGCAGCTCTGCATACGTCACGAGGCGATATCTTTCCGTTCGAGCGCGCATTCTCGCGCGCCCCGGCAGACTTTCGCGAGACTTTTAAAAGACTGGCGGAAATGCCGGTGCAGCCGCGCTCGCTGTTTTACAAACGCGCGCACGTACGCGCCGTCGATTACCGCGAGTAACGCCGCCCCCGTTATCCGAGATCTTACCTTAACGGCCACCGGCCATTGTACCTGATCCCGCGAACGTGTTTGGAACACGTCGGCAAAATCCCCCAGGGTGGTGGGCCGCGGGGGTGCCGCGAGCACCGACTACGCAACAGGATAACCTCCCGTACTTTCACCCTTTCGAATACTGCTCCCTCCTTCCTCTCTCTCTCTCTCTCTCTCCCTCTCTCTTTTTTCTCTCTGCGCAACGCAGACACTCCTGGCACTTTGCGGCGTTCCTAAAACAGCCATTCTTTCAGTCGACACTTTCCGGGGATTTCCAGGGGTTTGCCCTTGTTCCGAGTTCTTTTCTTTTCCTCTTCCACAACACGGACCTTGAAGATCGGAAGGTTCGCTTCTACGGAGCGCAAACCTGAGCTCTTTCATTGACATGGAAAGGCGATACTCATATTTATCTGTCTTTAGCATATCCCTGTCACGTATCATCGTAAAAGATCGCGCTGGAGAACACGAGATAAACTGATAGAATGAAGCGAACCTGTTTCTGCGAATCGGCCCAAAGCTCTGTGCTAAACGTATAACGATCGGTGATTGGTCCGGTTCCCTGTCTCCCTGTTTCTCCAAGAAAGGAGCTCAGATATTCCAGCACTGCTATTGTTGTCGAAATTCACCGCGCGCAGGGTGCAGGGTGGATAACGCCGCAATGAAAACCATCGGGCCTGCCTCCGAGAGCGCGTGCAACCGGAAACGCGACGCGAGCAAAGGGAGGAAGCGGATAGGAAGACGCGCGCGGGAATAAGGCGGAGCTCGATTTTAAGAGAGAGAAAAAAGGAAGAGGCGAACACGCCGCGATTACCGACTCTCGCTTTCCTTCTTTTTTCTCTCACTCTCTTTCTTTCATATATCCCTGAAGATAGAGAGAGAAAGAGAGAAGGGAGAGAAGGAGGAAGGGAAGGAAGAGGCGTGAAAAGCGCGCGATAGAAAGCGAAAAAAAAACCAACGAAGGGAAGGGAAAGAGAGGGAGCGGGCTCTCTGTGGTAGACGGGCAGACGCCCGATAGGCGAGGGAAAGGGGGAAAGGGAGTGCTCTCGGTTTTCCGCGGAGGTTGGAAAAATATTTGCATACACCCCCGATGCCTCCCGCCTCTCTCCTCCCTGCTCCTTTCCTATATCGGCCGCGCGATTCCCCGATATCGGCTCCGGCGTGTCTCCGTATTCCAAAGTTTCGCCAGCCGAAGCGACTTTTGCATCGAGCCTCCTCCCCTCCCCGTACACGTCCTCCGTCGCCGATCCCTCCCCCCGTTCCCCCCGCCTCGTTTATCTCGCGCGCCTTTTCTTCCTCCTTCTCTCTCTCTCTCTCTCTCTGTCTCTGTCTCGTCCCTCAACGATCTCACTTTGGTCTCGCTGTCGCTCTCTCCCTCCTCCTCGCCCCTTGCTCTCCGTCTTTTCTTCTCATTGGCGCAATGTGCATCGGAAAATATGAATCCTTCGCCGCATTGTCTACGACAGCATTCCCCGAACTTTCCGCCATTGTGCGCGAATGACGAGGGGACAAAAGGGAGAAATTAAGAGCCATCCTCGAGAAGAGCGCGAGAAGAAGCGTCGCGGCGACGATGACGATGGCCGTAATTTGCATTGATGCACCGAAGCGCCTGTTCGTACAATTATCCCGCGCGTCGTTCCCTACCTTTTTCTTTTTGAATAAAAATCAAAATTTGCGGCGCGCGTCCCTCGCGAAGAACCTTGTTGCCTTGTAGGGCACGGCGAGAGCGGATCCGGTCTGAGATAACGCGCGGCGGTCGGAATGCGCTCGTTGCGATTAACGTCGTTAATCGAGCAACGTAAAGAATCAAAATCGCTGATCGATACGCGATAATCCGCGTCTCGGTGTCTCTTATGCCCGTATCGTAAAGGCGTAATCACGTTTGTACCGGCGCGAATCTCTCGCTGGCCGTCCTCTGCTGCGCGATTTGGCCGGCGCAAAAATGGCGATCTCGGCGCCGCAAGAAATCGAATTACCGCGTTATTATTCGGCAGGACGCAATCAATGACCAGCTTGTTTGCCGATACTTTGAAACAGCGTTGGCTGCGAGCAAGCAGATGGTGATGGGGATCGATCGTTGCTACGCAGCCCCGAAAAAGGCGAGCGGCCAATGGCCAAACGAACACTGTTGTCCGCGATGATACATCCTGCGGGGCGGTGCGGCTAGTCGTTACGATTTTTAATTGGAAATTTTTCGGAGACAGAGCGTTTCTAATTGACTACCGAAAAAGAGCAACGCGGAATAAACGAGCGAAATAAAGGAGAGGTCACAAAGTTTGTACCAAATTAATGCCCGGGCAGCTCGGAAATGTCCTTCCCCGAAGGTGACGCAAGGGTGATGCAAGTATTTCCCGCAAGCATCTTGGAGGAAAGGAGGAGCATCGTTTCGTGATCGAAACATTTCCTCACGCCGTGTATTTCATTTTTCACGGCGACTCCATGCCCCTCATCGTCGATAAATAACGGGGAGTTTCGGGAGAAGGTCTTCTGCGTTGTATCGCTGGATAACGCTCGGGATCAACAATGCGGGAAAGAAGATAATGGCAACACTCGTATTATACGAATGATGAACGACGACTGTCTGTACTTAGCGTCGCGTCACGTCGCGTCACTTTAGACCGCGTCATGCGTTACGTGCTCCGTCATTCCTGATGATGTATGAAGAAGGGTCCTGCTTCCTTAAGGGTTTACCTTTCCGGGCTAAACTCGGCCGCCGATGATCGCGCGAGGATGACAATCGCTTCGTCATCCGTTCTTCTTATCATACTTCCCGACACTATCTTCGGTATGCTCGCTGCACCGGATTCAAGTTCTTGAACCGATGTGTTCAAGTGTAAAAGCAGTTTCTTTGAACATCCAGGGACACGCTTTGCTCCCTTTTTAAACGAAACGATATCGATTACTAGATCAGTTTCCGCCAGTACGATCTGTAGTTTTGAGAGGATCCGCTCGTCGGATTCGAATTGATCTGCGATTTCTGTTAATTCCCAAGATTTATTTAGACATCTATTTGAAAATTAATTTACAGCTGATAAATCTACTGATTACAGAGTCCTTTGCGTAAAAATCAAAAGGACCGAAAGATCTGTCGCTCCCCTGTTCCACTTGAGGAAAGATGAGCTCTCTATGATGGCACGATCGATCCTTTATCGGTGAAAGTTACGAAAGTTACGCTTCTATATTCCGCGTGTCATGCTAGAGGGAGACAAGTCCCTCGTAACTCAATATTACTAAATGACAATATTCTTTCTCCCTATATTTACGCGCCCGGGCAGGAGCACGGCTTTATCTTCTCGGGGACAGGCATGCTTCTCATTTGGGGAAATGTCTTGTCACGCTCTTATCAGCGGCGGACCGATGCGACACGATACGATCGATCAGTCGCAGTTGGCGACACATGACGTCTCTCTTGCAAGCTTAGATCGGGCCGTTTCCACGAGCCGGGCGGCTCGTCGCAAAGGAGGGCGCGCGCGGCTAATTAAAGCGCGGCACCGAGTTAATAAGCGGCAAGTCGATGCTGTAATTAGCGATTATTACCGCCGAAATATCTCTCCTCTAAAGAGGATCACTGCGGTGCAGTACGGTCTATCGCCACCGGTGAATTTTAATTAATTCGATCGGCCGCGGCGGACAAATTCCACGGGAGATTCCTCGAGCACGCTTAGCACGTTTCGCCTGCGAGCTATCGACCCTCCCTCCCTCCTTCCTTACTTTCGTTAATTAGGCGAGGCGTAAATTCTCTGCGGATTTTTCGGCGAGTTAATCGCGCAGGGATTAGAGGCCCGTCCACCTTTGCGTGCATGCGCGATTCATGCGTAATTCACGCGCAGCGACACGCGATGGCGCGCTTGTCGGCTAACGATCCATAAAAGATCAATCCCGGCGAGACGAGCGCATTCGCTCGCAGACGACGCGCAGCGTGCATTCGATTAACCTCGAACGCGCGAAACACAGTGGATTATTTTTCAAAGTTACGCGATTGCCGGCGAAACGGTTTCCTACGTCGCTCGAAACGTAATTAGATTTTACTTTAAACGTTCGGACACGCAATTCCTTGCCCAACGCCCGCGCAAATCCCACAGTATCCCGCGTACATACGAATTACAATTTCGCACGCCGAGCGTCCGACGAATTAATTTAGCCACGAGCCGGTTGCATTTCCAACAGCTTTAGACGCTCAGAGGCTTTATCGAGATCCATTAGCGGCAACAGTGTAGCGCGCGTACGCACGCGGCGCACGTGGAAGTAAGCGAGAAAAGTCGGGAATCGTCGGGGCGGGAAAATGCCCTCGGTGAGGGCATTTTCGCGGCGGTATGAACATTAAGCCCGCCGCGATAATATCGACGACAGGAATTCTCGTTATCCGCGCGCGCGCGCGCGCGCGCGCGCGCGATATGCTTTCTAATATTTGCACACTTTGATTGGAGTTTGCCCAGACGGAGTTCAAATTAATTACACACTTTTCCCGCGCACCCCGCCGCCGCCGCCGCCGCCGTTGCGGCCGCGTGATCGCGCAACGGCGCGGGAAAATCCACGAGTGTCCTGCCGACACGCGTGACTTCCGTTGATTTCAGCGAACGATCATCGAGAGCGCGGGAAACGTAGCCGAGTATTCAAAGTGTTACACGCTCATTATGATGCAATTGTCATGAATCTGCAAGATTCAAGCCTATTCTGCAATTTTCCGAAATGTCGCGTTGTGTTTGTAAAGATTAAAATTCGAGATAACGTCTTCTCTCGCTTTTGAGAAACGTATTTCTACGCAAAGACGTCGACTATGCCTGACCTTGAAGCGTGACGCGGTTACCGACTCGTAATCGCGGAAATTTTAGGTTAGAAAATCATTTCAGCTCATGAATCGTTCGCGCAGTGATAACGTTATGCGAATCTCCGGGGCGGGGACTGCGCATTTTTTCTTACGTCGCGGTTACCACCATTGATACGCGTTTCCGGTTTCCAGCAGCCCCTCAAGCCCGCAGTTCGTTTCTCCGTTCCTCCTTGCGGCGCTTTCTTTCCTCCCCGTTTCCGTTTCCCGAAACGCGTTCTGCAAGTACGCGTGTATCTTCGTTTCAAGCGCAAAAGCCGAAAGGGAAACGCTGAAAAGGACAGACCTACTTTACCCGCGGCTTGAAGAAAAGCTCGGCTTCAAGTTCGACCTCGTAACTCGTTTTACCACTACCATTAAATCCCGCGCGTACTTTTCTGCGGAATGAGGGATGCGCGAAGGGATGTTGGACGCCGAACTGAAATTTGGGACAGCCGGAAAGCAGCGACAGAACAGATAGATATCCTCTCCCTCCTCCTACCCTTCTCCTCTCCCCCCCCCCGCCCTCTCTCATTCTCTCTCTCTATCTCTATCTCCGTGGTGGCGAGGATCGTAACTTAAATCCAGAAGTGATCATTTTAATAGGGCCAAATTAATTTCTCGCGAGAATGCGGCGGCGACGCCGCACTCGGAGGGTTGGCACCCCGGCGGACAGGGCCCCCGGGCGGCGCGGCGGGGGAGCGCTTGCTGAAAGCTCTCTACTGCCGCACAACGGGGCCGTGGAGGATAGGGGGAGCGGGGGGAGGGCACGCCGAGGATAACGCCGAGGATCGTGGGGCATAGATTATGAGATGGGTGACATTCTCTGACATTTTAGTAATGTCGCCACCGTCTAACCCAACCCGGGTCTGCTCCTCCCCCCGTGTCCCGTCCCTCCCCGTGCCCTCCTGTTGGTATTTGGTACCCAAGGGGCATGCGGGCATAGTTTGCCGCGCGCGCGCGGCCGCGCCACAGTTCGCTCGGCAAGTTTCCGCGGCTAATTACCATATAGTGTCTTGCGGAGCGCATTCTGCCGGCCCGCACAGAGCCGAAGTCCTTTAATAGATGTCCCGGCAGCTGCGCAGCTGCGCGACCCGCTGCGGTCAGTTGCGAGTAGGTGCGGACGCGAGTCCGCGGTTCGCGCGGATTTGCGGCGGCGTCGGCCGCACCGCGCCGACAGGGAATCGACGGGGCTAGGAGAGGGTAGAGGGAGGTCGCAGGTCGAGAGATCTCGATACAAAGCTACCCCCTCTCGGGAGCGAACTAGTCTCGCATACATGCGTCCTCGTGTACACACTCGAGTTAATTTTGGATTAATCTTCATTACGGGTAGAAGTGAGCTCGCTCCGTGTTTGCTGACGGAACTATCCGCGGAACTAGCGTAGCCGGTTACGTTGCAACGTTATTTGGGGCAACGTCTATTTTTCTTTTGCCCAAGTTCCTGCCGGCGCAAAGCGCCCCCTCAGCCTTGCCCCGATATTTAAGGCCGCCGGGGAAGCTGAAAACACTCGCTGCTAAATTTACATCGTTCTCCGCCGCTCCTCCCGCGCCTCTCACTGCGCCGTTCCGCTTCGATACAATCGAGATACCGGGCCTTGCTTGCCTCGGGTCATCTATTTCCTCCCCTGGCGCAGCCGACAGCACCCCATCGAAGACACAACGTCAGAGGATCTCTCACCCCTGCTCGCACCGGCCGGATATTCACCTTCGTGTCGCCTTCTTCCTCCCGCCTTTCCTCTCTCTCTCTCTCTCTCTCTCTCTCTCATTGTAAACTGTCTCCATCGTATTTACGGCACTTTGTAACGGCCGTGCGTAACCCTGAAAATCCTCCGCGAGCAGGCGTTAACGATCGCGAGAAGAGAGAAAGGAAGGAATTAATAGCATTCCGCGCAAAGAGAGCGCGTTTACGCGCTGTCCCCCCTCCCCCTCCCTCCCCCCTGCCGCTCCTTCGCAGGGTCACCCTGTCCGTCATCCTTTTCATTGTTGTGCACGCGCATCTTCCTCCCTTCCTTCCGGCCGGATTCTCGCATGCTCTGTCACGATTACTCGCGGAAAAATGCGCGAGAACGATGACTCGCGGATGCGGGAGAGGTAAATTAGTAAATAAATTTTTGCAAGTGCACTCACGGCACCTGTTCACCGCCGATTTCGTTGCTGAGATATCGCGAGCAGGAAGAACATTCATCACTGAGCTGCCGTTTAGGTCACGATGATCAGCGATGATCAGGCATGTTGAATAGTATTATTCGCAACAATATGAATCAATCGAGTCATAATGCCATTATTTACATCTGCAAAATCTGATAATCGTTTAATAATAATAATGCTGGAAAAGTATAAGAGATACGGTTTGCACTTGCAAACTGCCCAAGATATTTCTCTTTATTATAAATTTATACGCATAGTATACCACGCGAATGGAAACTCGATCGAATAATGCGTCAATGCGAATCTACCGGCTTCCTGAGGCCTCGTGATTCATGAATGATGCTTGAGTGACGACGCCGAGAAGAAATGCTCGCACTTTTGCGAGATCGCCGCCCACATCGGAATGCCGTTCATGTGTGTTTAAATGTAGGTCGTGTCGATGTGATCGATCCGCCGCATGTGCTCGAAAATATCTCGGGATTGAGAGCATGTCGCATTTTCTCACGTTAGCTAGAACCGCGGATCATTTCTGGTGCACCGGGCACTTAAATAACAACGAGCCGCTTAAATGTCACACTATCGACTGGCACTTTTCGGCCATCTGTTTTAAATCGGGCCGTACCTTGAAGTCTGCAACTTGCTCTTCGACGCGAGCACTAATCTTCCGCGCGTGACAGAAGAGACAGAAGGCAGAAGAGAACGCTATATTTTTAGACGAGACGGAAGTAATGTTACATTTACAAA
Source organism: Eciton burchellii (assembly GCA_020341155.1). Taxonomy (NCBI): domain Eukaryota; kingdom Metazoa; phylum Arthropoda; class Insecta; order Hymenoptera; family Formicidae; genus Eciton; species Eciton burchellii. Next base: position 1,142,599 of record JAHMML010000041.1, on the reverse strand, counting down.
TGAATAACGTTATTCTAGTCTAGGCTTCTAGAAGGCTTCTCAATTTATTGCTTCAATTCATCGCGCTCGCGACTTTCTTCTCTCTTTCTCTCTCTCTCTCTCTCTGCTTCTGTTTTTATTCTGTAATCTGTCGAGAAGGAGAAAACCTGCAAGCCACTTTTGCGAGCCATCTCAGCCTTCGCAAACAATATCCCTCCCAAGTGGATGTCAAAGTCTTTTTCTTCTCTTGAACTTGAAAATTATCACGAGGCATCCTCGTCGCCTCCTCGCGATCTCAATGGCGAACGGATATTGCAGTTGGTTTTCAAATTCGAGCAGTAGAAAGGCCGAGCTAGGCAAAGTTAATAAATAGAGTCGCGCATACGGCGCGATGGCGTATTTCACGTATTTTCATCGCCAGCCGGTCTCTTAGGCCGCCGTAATATAGCAATGAAAGAGATGAGAGAGCGGAGGGAAAAGGGGGCCCCGGAGATGGAGCCAAGAGACGAGTCTCGGAGGCTCGTAAGTAGTTTTATTAAGGGGTCTCTCTCTCTCTCTTTCCCTCTCTCTCTCTCTCTCTCTCTCTCTCTCTCTCTCTCTCTCTCTTGCGAAACCGTGCAGCACGGTTGAATATACATCGGTGGAGATGTATGCGATATCGATTACCGTTTGGACTCCCGATATTACGTCGTCGGTCCATCCGTGTATTTCCTCCCACATACAACTATCACCGGCAGTTGTACCCCCTCTGCTCCCCCTCCCCTCTACCTTTCCCACCCTGTCTCTTCCAGCTCGTCTACAGGGTGTCCATTCATTCTTCTGCGAATCTTCGGAACGCTCGTTCCGTTCTTTACTTTAGCTGCTTCGCTTGACTTGAAACGAAGAGTATGCTCTCTTATGCGTAAATACGATAATTGCATAATGGCCATCACGCTTTTTATATTGTCTCCCCTGTATCTGATTTCCAAGCCCTCGGTTGGCCGATACACGCCTCGTGAGGAATTGGCGCAATGCAAAGATTACTAGAATGTTGAGCAACACTGAAGTTTAAGTCCGAAGAGGCAACCTCGAATGGACATAACGAAAGTTCCGGGACACCCACCGTGTAGTCCTCCCTATGTAGGGCTCCTCTTGCTGTCCCATTCATCTTATTCCGTCTTTCCTTACCCTCTTTCTCTCTCCTTCCTCCCCAGCGCGATCACGGGCCGAGCTCATACATGGAGAAATAGTATGTACATAGATACGGGATGGAGCCCATCCCGCGGAATAACTTTCAAGCACCGTATATACACCGGTGGTTGTGTGCACGTGGCGCGCTGAGGACGCGTGACGTGAACTTTGGCTCCTTAAATAACGAAGAGGGGCGCACGTCGGGTCGGACGTCCGAATTGCAAATGACGCGAACGCCGGACTCGATACGCGTATTTACGCGATTATTGTCACAGAAGAAGAAGGATCCGAACTCCCCGCGGGGAGGGGGACAGCGGGGCGAAGCCGCGACGTTCGTCCGTGCAGCGATATGAGATGAGATTCTTGTGCGCGCGAGTGAGCCGCGACGCTGATGGATTGAACAGGCCATCGAGCAAGCGGCTGACGATCCACTACGTCGATTGGTGGCAAACAAATAGCGTTAAAGGGTACAAACCCTGGCGGTGACTCGAAATTTGATTAAGCCGAGCGGCAGCAGAGCGTGACAGGCCGCTAAGAGTAATTCGGAGGATAATGCGATCAGCGAATAGCTGAGCACGAGATACGAGAGAGTAAAATAATTCCGGAGGAGAGGCGTGACGTATGCACGCGCGCGCGTGCACGATGGTCCCCGCGGGATGAGATATATGTACTTTGACCCCTTGAATAACCAAAGAATGCGCGGGACGTCGTTTCACCGCTACGTGTCGCGCGCGGCGCGTAGAATTAAGCGCGAGAGTGCTCGACGGTGCTCAAACATTGTGCGATCCTAATTCGCGAAAGGCCGCGGATATAGAGGTACGAGAAAAGAAAAAGAGAAGCACCAAGTAAGGCGCAAGCTCCGCGCTTGGCTCGGTAGAGTTCAGAGTGTAAAGAAAAAAAAATGTGTAAAGGTGCGATAAATAAGAGAGGAGATCGTTCCCGCTTCTCCTGTATTCGAAAACCTTTCGGCGCGAGCCTCTCAGCGTCCCGCGCGCTCCTCCCGGAACGCTTTAAATAATTCTATAGTTTAATTAGCTTCCGGCTAATCGACTCGCGAATAATTAATAGCGCGTTACGCGCAGCGCCGTGTGAGCTCGCGGGCAAGTTTTCGCAAAACTCATGCCGCGTCATCAATGTTGCAGACGCGAATGCCCGAAACGGCCACTCTCGGAAATGGCGTGCATGAACCCAGAGCGACACACGTGACCAGTGACGTACGTGCGTGTAGTCCTCCTTTTTTTTCTCTCTCTCTCTCTTTCCTTCCTCTTCCTCCTTTTGACCCCTTAAATTGCCAGGAAGGTACGGATGGTCGTTTGTTAGCCACCGCGCGTGTTATCGCCGCCTTGAATAATACAGTCGCTATGCCCATGCTCGAAAGTTATGCTCTTACCCCCCTTTAACTAAATTACACTTTGCGAGGGGTTTGAACGTTTACTCGATAGATACGTCGAGAGATAAACCGTCGGGGTGTACGTTCACTCTCTGTCGTTTTTAACCCGCTGATAAATATTTCGCGCCTCTCTCCTCACCCTCTATCCCTCCACGCGCGATCTGGTAATTTTCCTCGCCTAGTGTCGCGCCGGCGAGGACACATCTCTGCCGGAAACGGAATTACGCGGCTAACGGGGGGCCGCGAAAGTATCTATCACGCGAAGGAAAACGAAAAGGAAGTCTCGTAATGAAAATGATTTCCGTGATTAAAACAGCATAAAGAATCGCTGGCGAAGGATCGGTGCGAAATAAAGATTCGGTAGATCGCCCGCGCCCGCGAGACGATCGGCGAAGAGAAACGCGGAAACCGACAGCCTCCGCCGGTCCATCGAGAGACTCGATAGTCGCGAAATCCTCCCCACATTCGTCTTCCGGCCGGCCCGCTCTCGCCGCCGCCGTACCTCGCTCGCTTTCGCGATTTTTTCCATTAAAAGTAAGAGTACGGCGCATTCGCGGCAAATCCCATGCGTTTCCGCTGCCGCGCATCCGTTTAAAATCAATGTTCGATGCACATATGGCTTCCCCCGTCTCGCGCGAGCGAGACCGGAAAGTGCGGAGCACAGTCCCGCGCGTGCCGACAGATTTCAGACGCAAATATGTATCGAGATGTATCGAAGGAGGTGGGCGAGGGTGGGAGAGAGCAGGAGGAGGAGCAGGAGGAGAGGATTGAGCAGCCAAAGTGCGGAAGTGGGTCCCCCACAAGCATATCGCGCGCGCGGAATAAATATTTTCCTCGTGTTATTTCTTCTCTTTTTCTGTTTTCTTTCTCTCTCTCTCTCTCTCTCTCTCTCCCTCTCGCTCTCTTTCTCTTTTACAAAGTGCTTCGGATGTGGACAAGCGTGCATGGGTCCAAGTAGTTGAGAAAGAAAGGGGAAGATTCCGTGCAAACCGCGCGGGAACTGCGCTCGAAGAGCGATCTCGATTCTCCACGAATTTCGGGACCTGAAGCGCGGGATGTTCGTGTTTCTGCCGTTGTCGCCGGTGACTTTTACGGAAACTTCGAGCGGAACTCGACGGGCGGAGCCGTCCCAATCAGCCTCATGTGTGCGGCGATACCGTAATGAGCGCCTAGACCGAATACAAATGCCGCGCGATGGCACGCGCAGAGATCGCGAAGCGTTCTCCAGCGAGCGGACTTGAGTCGATCAGCTACGACAAGTCGGATTTATTTATGACGACGACGACGATGATGATGATGATGATGATGGCGAAGCGGCATTCGTACGGCGCGCGCGCGTTGTTGTTGTTGACTTGTCAACAAACACGCGGTTTTGTTCCGCGATTTGCAATTTTATATCGCGCTTCCGCGATTCCGCGCTCGAAAAGCGGCCATCGCCGGACTTGTGTTGTCGGTCTCTCGCAAGAGCGGATAAATTTCATTAACGGACCGCCGGGCAGTCTACCCCCCCCCCCCTCTCTCTCTCTCTCTCTCTCTCTCTGCACGAACTTTCAATAGCTGCAGCCAGTAATACAAGTTACGCCATAAACTCGGTGACGCAGAGTTTAATGACATAGTTGCACGTGACGCATGAAGACAATAACTTCCACGGCGATTGAGGAATCGATACTACTCGGAAACGGCCGCGGAAAGGTGTGTCCGCGTGCCCTAATTGTCCGGAAGGAATGAAATCCGAAACCCAACGTGGAGACAATGACACGCGGATCCTGCGTTAGCGAGAGTCTGATGAATCGCATTTCGCTACGAGTCGATGCATCGAATCGAGCTAACGGTACGTTCGTGTGTGTTTCAGCCTCGGCATCGCAAGCGGCGAAACAGGCAGCTGCTTATCAAGAACATGCACTTGGTCGGCCTCCAGCCATCACCCGCCGTTCAGCGTTACGTAAGATTCATTTGATTCATTCGATTCCCGATGCATGCTACATCCGGTTCTGCATGACCACGGGCGAGCGTTACATATCCATCGGTATCGATACGCGGGGCTACAGCGCGATCGCGAAGCGCGGAGTTTTTCGCTCCGCGAAAAAAAGGGAGAAGGGAAAAGGGCGGCGGGCGGGGGGGAGGAGAGGGGAGGGAACAAGCAAACGCGCAGCAAGCAAAATTGCCCGTTTATATCCCGCGGAAAAATTTACCCGCCGATGAAGCCGCGGTCCCGCGGCTTCAACGTCGCGGCTTTTGTCCGCGGAGCGACAGGGCGCAGTCCCGAGCGGCGGCGGCGGCGGCGGCGGGGGGGGGGCGGCGGCGGGGGGGGGGGGGGGGAGGGAGAGCGGCGACAGAAACGCGGTCACCCCGCGTCGCGGGAACGTGCATGCGGGGCCATTGTTACGGCGCGGGCTTTAAGTTCGCGGCCTCTCGAGACGTTCCCTGTCGKGCGSGGCCCTTTTGTCAMCCCCGAYCCCCCCCCCCCCGCCGCCGCCTCCCACCTCGCCGCCCCCCCGGCTCCTGTCCTTGAGCGACGTTTCGCGGAATGAGAGAGTAGAAAGGGAGAGATAAACCATCCCTCCGTTCTCCCGCTCCGGTCGCGGTCGCTTATAAGAATTTTACTCTAACGAGCCGCGCGGCGGCGACCTTTGGGCGCCCTCTCATGAGACGACGCGATTGAATCGTCGCCCATGAGGAGCAGACTCGCGCGTTAAATGGCGGAATCGCCCGTGCTCTCGTATGCGCGCGTTGCGCGCGGCATTGCGCCCCGTATCAATCACAATAGACTATCCGCCTCCTCCTCCCCCCCCCCCCTCGCCGCTCCGTCCTCGTCGTACTTTAGGGGATTCCCCGAGGCGCCGCGTCGCGAGACTTTCGAGCAGCCTGCTCGGGAGCAGGCTCTCTCTCTCTCTCTTTCTTTCTTTCTTTCTTTCTTTCTTTCTCGCTCTTTTGCTCCGTTCGCTAAAAGAGGGTTCGATCTCTTCAATTTTTCTCTCGTTTCTCTTTTTTATCCCTTTTTGGCGTTCGGCCCTCCAGACCTATCACGCTTCTTTCCCCGGCCTTCACCTTCACTTGGAGTCCCATCAACGCCCATCGCTTAGCCCGCGGCGACGCGTTGACGAAAGCAAAAGTGATTAGATGAAGATAGAGTGGGAGGGGGAGCGGGGCGTTCGCGCGGAGGAAATTGCCGCGGCGCCGGGACGCTTCGGAGTTTCTCCCGAGTAGAGACGCGAGCTTAATTATTCGAGGTCCTCTTTTTACCTTGAGTTTTCTGGCCTTTAAGATCCTTTCGTTCCTTTTTCTGCCGTGAATTTCCTAGATACTTTCAACTGCTAGCTCCTTGCCGCTTGCTTGCTCTCGATTACGGTTAGCAGAGAAGTACTGCATCATCTTCCGTCACGTTATCGAGGAGGAATCAATTCTTTTTCAATCAGGGGCATATCATATTTTCGGATACGCTCAATTATGACCAGGGACTCGTTGAGAAATTCACTCACGAGTCGCGCGCGATGATTCGCTCGTCGCCGTCAGGTCGACGTTACTTCCGACCCTCTCTCGCGATTTTCCCGGAAGTGTCAGGCGTTGTTTGGCCGGCCCGCGCGTCGCATTATCGCGCGACGTTAACTACGCATGCGAGTAATTAAATAGGACGAGGTGCCGATCAAGTTTTTCTTCTCACTATCACCGCGCGGAAGAAGAGCTTGGGAGCTTCCGGTCGACCTTTGACTTCTCCCGAGTACGATTCCGAATGACCGCCGTAATAACGCCTTGCGTTTTCCGCTCTAGATCCGCGCTCGCGGCCGCAATGAAGATCTCCGCACCGACGTGCGCGCGGCGCGGAAGCGGAAACCGCGCGAGAAGTTGCGTCTTGGTTGTTAAAGACCGCCGCGGGGTTGCTACCCCGGATTTGGCGGCTATTGTCCGGCGCTAACGAGAGGGAAGCGGGGCACGCGTCGCGTTCCGTTTGGCAGATACACTTTTAGCTCTCCAAGACTTTGCTGGATTCCCGAGCTGGTCCTCGAACCTCCAACGGATATCAGCTTCTCGTCTGCACGGCGACAGAACGGACAGACACGGCGCAACTGTAAATCACCCTGAAATCGGCATTGGCGGATGCTTCCCTTGCAGGATGAAAAAAAAACGAGGGATTAACGGCGAGGGATTCCTGATAATGCATGTTAATGAGAGACATCGAGACAGGCATTCGCGACGCGCGCGTCTGAGCCTGCGGAGTTACGTCGCGAGTTTCCGCAAATTGATAAACCGCGCGCCGCGATTCGATTGTCAAAGAGTCCCGGAGCGTTTAGCTCGCGACTAGGATGCGCGCGCGTCTTCCCGACCTTTCGCCGACAATATTCATGGTAATCCAATTCAAATTAATTCTCGACGGTCGGAGTCTCTCTTCGTCGTCCGCGCTTCTCCCTCCCTACCTCCCCGCCCAGCCGAGTGGCGTCTCATAACCCGGCCGGAGAGGAGGTTTGTAACCGGAAGTGACGTGAAATATCGCGGTGCGGCGTAATCGGCCTGTCGCCCCACTCTCTYTCTCTCTCTCTCTCTCTCTCTCTCTCTCTCTCTCTCTCTCTCTCTCTCTCTTTCTGCGTCCATCATCAACCTAGACCGGCGGGTCTCTTCGAGGTTTCTCTAATTGTTACCGCGATCCTCCGCGATGTTAATCACGCCGCCGGGTTGAGACAGTAATTCAGCATTACCGGAAGACGTAACGTTCATTCAGATCCGCGGGCAATACCGGCTTCCGCCCGCCCTTGCCTTATTGACTCGCGTTTATTAGGTCCGCGCCGCGCGCGCAAGTAATCGCGCTGTAATCGGGAGAGTTAATTTGATGCTGCGGCTTGCAACACGAGGGATTGCGACTCCGCGATCCGCGATGGATCTCGAAAGACACGAGGAGCTATTACTGCTGTTCTTGTTATCATCGATAAATTAATTTCGGATGGACCGAAACGGCATAAAGCGCGGCTCGCTTTATCGCAGCTTCGCTCTTTGGATATTCCCTCTCGCTTGATTCTCCATCGCGTTCAACGGATCGGATAGCGTTTCGCATAGCCGCGGCATTCGTTTCGCGTTTCAGGAAAACGACTTTGGGATTTGTTCAACCGTTTGAGCTCAAAGAGACGAGGAGGCACGCGACTCATCGGCCGCGCACGGCAATCAGCTTGGCGAACGCGCGCCGCGAACGAAGCGTAAGGCGGCGCCGTTAAACGCCGCTTCGCTCATTAGAATGCCGAACATTCTGACGAACGCGGAGGCCACTTCCGCAGCTTCCTAATCCGGCGCTGCCGGATGCGTTCCCCGGTTACGAATGAGCGAACGAATCGGACTCGCACTCGCTCGCTCGCTCGCGTGCGGTCGAAATTCCGCGCGCATCTCCGTTTGCAGCCGCGTCCGCGGCCGAGGCGGTTAACCGAATGGCCGATTAGCAGCGCGGCGGTTAAATCGCTAACCGGCCTGTTAACCGGTCCAGTCGGTTAGCCCAGCAGTTAACCGGTCATGCCAGAACGGTCTATTGGCAATGCATTGTGTCGAACCGTGCCTCGCCGCGTATCGAGCAGATGCTGGGATTACGTGTTAAATGCGAGACGCGTGGCTCGTCATTTCCGTAATTTCTTTCAAATTATCGTCGGAAACATCCAGAACCTAGCGGATTGCTCGATGAGGATCACCGAGTGATCCTGAGGATTACAAGGGAGAAAGACGTGCAAGAAGAGACGTGCAAGGTACAACCGACCGAAGCAAGCCTGATGTCTGGACGTGGTTATATCACGTCCTGCGTGAGCAGGAGCACTCGTGAACTCGAGGAACAAGATGAGGATATGTAAAACTTGTGCGAGACCTGTAATGACCTATCGAATGAAAACAAGAGCGGAAACAAGCATCCCCGAGCGCCTACTAGGAAGAAGAACGAGGACCTCGAGATGCATCACTCTGGCAACACTCTGCGGGATAGAATTCGCAACGAAGACACTCGCGAGGACACCTGCGAGCTTCAAGATGGCTCAGAATCAGAAAACGAGCATGAAGAGACCGTGTAAACGGGGATGGCTGATAGCCGGTTGGCAGAAATCGCAAAAAATGGGAAAGCAAACACCGCCACCGAAACGAAAGTTGGTGCGAAAGTAGGGCATCAACATGACGGGAGAACAAGCACGCTGGATAAAATGCAGGATCCCATAAGATCCTAGAAGAAGAAGAAGAAAAAGAAGAGAGAGAGAGAGAGAGAGAGAGAGAGAGAGAGAGAGAGAGAGAGATAAATAAATGGAAATGGAAGGATTTTTCGCGGCGTCTCGACGGCGTCTCGGTCGCCAAGAGCAACGACGACGAGCAAATTGACGCAAGTTGTACGTCTGCAAATTCCAAAACAAAGCCGATCTGCGTCTCATTCAAGAGCGCGATCGAGAACCGTAAGCGCGTTGTTGGCCGGGCACAAAGGCACCGTGTGTTCGTAGAATAGGATCGTGCTAATAGACGTTTTCTGTGAGATCGAAATGACACAGAGAGAGAGAGAGAGAGAGAGAGAGAGAGAGAGAGAGAGAGAGAGAGAGAGACGGGAATGGCGTGAAGGTGACGCGCGCATGGAACGCGAGCATAATACGCTAATAACACTACAAAAGGTGATCTTTATGAGCGGGGAAGACGCTCGCCGCATTGATCGCGGCGGAAGGGAACGTACTATAGTAATTTCAACGAGCATGAGCTAGGAATTTCGGCGGCGGAGTGCCTGTTATTAAGCGCAAAGGAGAGGAAATTATGTCATCTCTCTATTCAAAGAACAGCCTCTGCCTCGGTGTGCGCACGAGTCTAGTTCCTTTCGGAATTTATTGCACCGATATTAATGGGATCCCTTGCGAGTCGGTTCGCGCAAGTGCGAGAAACGTTCGTCTCTAAACATGTGGCATGTGAGTTTTGATGCAATTATTTATTTAGACAATTAATTATTTATTTAGACAAGCAAACGTAGCTGGATAATGCCGATATTTGCAAAACACGAGGCGGAGCGGAGGAGAAGGGTCGAGCAGCCGGCGTTAATTTGTCATTTCCGCCGAGCATTCCTGCTCATCTCGCGCATCCAGGTCATTTCGCGCATCAGATCGCCAAACTTGCGCGGTGTGAGACACAAATCTCCCTCCCGAGCTCGATCACAAGGGTCCTTTACATCATCAGCGAGATGGAAGCGCGAGATGGTCTCTTGCGTGGCCTCACGAAATCGGCTGTTCAATTTTACGAATTACTTCTTCGAAACGCAGACGGCTCCCTATTGGCAACTCTCGAAAATGTGCGCCAGTTCCTTCAAACGCGTTGCCTATTCATCGGATTCAAATCCGGTCTGAGCCGGCGATTAATTGTACGGTCACGTGTCTGGTAACGCTACGGCTAGATGTCAATTTGTGACTTTGTACACGCGCACGTGCGATGCATCCGCAGAATGATTCCCCGCTGTCCAGTCTTCGAACGCACTCGAAGCTACGCAAGTATCGCAAAATGCCCAACTAGCTTCTAGAGAATCGATGCAACGGAAATGCCAGAAGCTGCATGACGCGGCTATTATCATTAATTCTCCCAACAATCTCAGCATTCCAGGTCTGGGAACCTGTACGCGTTTACGTATCTTGCTCTTGCATCCTGCTGTAACTTGCGTTTCCTTATTGTCATCTCTCTTATCACTAACCCCGTACAAGCACAGGGTCACAAGATCACCAGCCCGCGAGCCTGCTTTCCGATCCGATCCTGAGCCGGAAGCTAGCCGGTAACGAGAGCACAGTCTACATTAGGTAGGGGGCTACAATCGGCCAGCCAGCGGCGGCTAATCCGGCGGAGAGGCATTTTCATCCCGGGCTTTCGGAACTTGCCAGCGGATTCCGCCCATACCCCTTCAGGAGAGAGAGAGAGAGAGAGAGAGAGAGAGAGAGAGAGAGAGAGAGAGAGAGAGAGAGAGAGAAGGAAGAAGAGAGGGAACCTTCCCTTTGGCCGGCAACTTTGTTGCGAACTGGAACCGCGCGCTGAACCGCCCACCGGGGGAACTAATCGCTATTTCAACGATGCACCGGCCGCTGTGCATCGCGGCATTGCTCGAATGCTCTTATTTCCGCGCGGCGGCTCGTATTTCGCGGGGGAGGGAGGGAGGGAGGGAGGGAGAGAGAGGGAGGCACACGCTCCGTTGTTCGCGTTTGCGAGCCGCGCCGCTCGAAATCCCAGGATCGCCCTGGTAATTTCAGCAGCGGATTAATATATCTATCGCGACGTGTGCACGTATGCGGCATCGCGAAAGTGAAGCTTGCAAAGTTGCGGGACCGGCGGTTCCGTTTCGAGGACAATCGCGTGACCCGTGACCCGTGACCGCGACCATCGACTATCGATCCCCGGGTATTTTGACGCGAGACGGGGAGAAACCGGATGCGGAAAATTTTGAAGACAGCCCGCGGACGATCGACTGATCAGTGAACGAAACTATCTGGCGATCTCCGAAGGAGATGATTAAAAATGCACCGCGAGTGATCGCTACTTCTGAAGGTCGCTCGCGGCCTTTGCGATGCATTGTCCTTGATTCCGGGATTCCGTCGTTGGGATTAAAGATGCTCTCGCGTATTCGCGGAAATTCGCGATGTGAACGCTTCGAGACGCGAACAGGATTTGACAGATCAGCCCTCTGCAGACCCCGGCTTGCAAAGGAAGTTAGGTACCAGTTAAGTGCCATTTCAACGAATCGCCATGCAGCTGCAGCCAGCGCATTATCCGAACGCTATTGTTCCGCACGATACAATAATCGGGCGATCGCATCGCGACACGTGTCGCATGTGTCGTTTCGCGCGTCTTGCATCAGCAAGAGTTCTCGAGTGATGAATCTTCGGGGCGCGCGGAGGAGAAAGCAGGGGTCATTGCGCGCGTAATCTTACATCGGGCATATAATCGTTAATAACAAACACAAATTAAGAATTGGTTTTATCGGCAGGAGGCGCAATCACTCGCGATATTGTGACGGATGGTCTTTCAATGGCATATCGCAATGGCCGCATCGATCGATCGCCCACCGTAAATGCCGACTGATATCTGTCTCCCCGGTGTCCCAATAAATGAATAATAAAGGCACGCGTGGCCTTGTGTGGGAATTATAATCGTGTCCGCCACTGCATCGCGATCGGCTCATTGAATATTCCGTTTGCAGTCGGCCCGTCGAGATGAAACGCAGCGCAGCTTGCATCTATATGCAACATATACGCGAAACGAAAAAGAAGGAAATAAATAAATAAATAAAGTTTCAGGGGAGGGGAAACCCCCTCTCGCAGAGGGGGGCCGAGAGTGCGCGGGCACCTTTTAATTTTACGCGTCGCGAGTAAATTCCTCAGTGAGTTTCCTCAGTTTCTCTTTTATCTGCCACGCGCGCGTTTCAGCGCGATTAGCTACAGATACACGCTTAGGGTCAATGGATGACCCCAAGTGCCGAAAACGCACCCTTGACACGATACGGAATTACCATCGCGGAGTCTCGTCATTGACCGACACTGGTGAACTCTTTGTTGGACCCGTATTGGATGTAACAGGAACGAGAGAGAGAGAGAGAGAGAGAGAGAGAGAGAGAGAGAGAGAGAGAAGATATGCGGAGAGATGCTACGGCTGCACGTGGAACCGTTTCAAGGCGAGCCCGGTCGAAATCTGCCTATTTGAAAAAAAAGGTCCCATTTCGTATCTCTTGTCTTTCTTCTTCTTTCCTCCTCCCTCTCTCTCTCTTTCTCTCTCGCTCGCTCTTCGCTCCCTTTCCCTTCTCTCCTACTCCGACCTATAGCTCACGATGCACGCATGTTCATGCGCGCGCGTTCATATACGCGCGGGACTCTAAAAAAAGGTAGCCGGGGCCATTCGATGGCAGCTGTTCCACATTTGAAGGATGGATATTCTTCGGGCTTTGTCGCAACGACAAAAGAACCTCTCACAAAAGGCCGACGTGGCCCGAGCTTTGCGCCCTAGCTCTCTCTTCTACTCTCTTCCTGTGCCTCTTCTCTACATCCTCTGCATCCTCCCCCTTGTCGAGTGAAAGAGAGAGAGAGGGAGGAACAAGTATTCGTAGGCCCAGGTTCCATATGTTCCATATGCAAGGACACAGTCCTTACCTTCCCCTTTATCGTTTCGGAATATCTTTCCCTTTTCCTTCCTCTGATTTTTGTTTGCGACACCCACGTGCGATCGTTGATACGAATCTGGCCACAGTATGGCGCTTCCGGTTAAGCTAGAATGATAGTACTCGCCGTGATTCTGCCATTGTATTGCAAGAAGATTTAATGGCTCGTTTAGTGTCCGAAATTATTTATAATATCGCCGATCTCCGCTGGAGATTACGCGGCAAGATATTTCATCGTTAATTGAACAAGTACTCCCGTAAGCTGAGAAGACTTGGAGGAAGATTCTAGGATCAGAAGTTTAAGACGAGAATTTAAGCAGAGACGACGGTTCGAGGATGATTTCCCGAGAAATACGTGAAATAAAAATCCCGCATTGTCGTACTTATATATATGTTCGAATATACGTGAACCGTTATTTGTTTTAACAAGACAAATAACAAAAGCAAACGAGCAGATGTGGAATGCGCAAACAATGCGTACAGAGAAAATGGAACATTCACTGCACGGTTGCGAGTATCTCGAAAAATCCATCGCAAACAATTGGAAAAGAAAAACGTTTCCGTCGAAAGGGTTCCTTCGTTTCCCGAAATTCCCTTTCACTTCTCGTTTCTCCGCGCTTCAGACAACTAATTCTTCGCATGAATCGCATGCGAGAATCCTTCCCGAAACCGAAGACTGCAAGATCACGCTTTCATAAGCAGGCCGGATGTAGGTCGCTGGCAAAAGAGGTCAAACAAGGACGAAACGGATGCACCGTCAAATTCATTACGCGAATTCGCGATGGGAAAGCGATTTTCTGCCGAGAACACTAGCCTGCTTCAGGACGAGTTCGTCAAAGAGGACGAACGAGACGACGAGGGGGATGACGAATCAGCTCTACTCCGCTGACTAATGGCTTTGCTACGAGCTCCGTTCATTCGATCCCGTTTGACCCCGCGAACTTGCCGGGCGCGTACAAACATTTAGGAAACGACGTCCGGGACGCGGCGAGGGGGCGGCGGTCTTGTGCAACGAAATGAGAGAGGGAAAGAGAGAGAGAGAGAGAGAGTGAGAGAGCAGAGACGTCCCGCGCACTCGACTGACTCACGCTAATAATCAAGTTCATCGGCTGGAATTTCGAGAAAGAGATTCCTGCCAGCACGAGGGTCATCTTCAGTACGCGTCGTGATCAAAGCGATGTTTTATGAGACGAGCTTGGCCGTTCGCAGAGTATCCCGGAGAAATGTGGAAATCTCTCTGTCGGATTGTCGATGCTCCCTGAAACAGCGCATTCGAATTAACGGTAGAAGGAATGCGTGATGACTCTCACGCTGTTGACGCTCACTTGTTCAGCCTCATAGCGCGAATCTCACGCTAGAGGCTCTCGCGATTTATTAATCGCGAGATATCCCGAGATATAAAAGCACATGCAGACGTGTACTGAAAACAGAATTTATTTCGATTAGATAAAAGTTGAGACGCGATAAGAGTTCGGGCAATTGGAGGATTGCCTTTGGAATTGTACTTGGCGCGATTTACATTGGCGCAATGTAACATGACAACAACCAAAGCGAGAATCATCGAACTTTGGACCGTCCAAAGATCACGCGCGTCATAAATTTAAAGCTTCCCCTAGGAAAGGCGAGCCTCGATGCGGCCGACAGATAATGCGGCTGTCCGATCGAGCGACTAGAAATCGATACACGCACAGCTGCGTGTAGTTTCGTAAATAAATTTCGAGCGCCCGAACAAAGCGGAGAGCTGGACCTAAATTTTATTCTCCCCCCGCGATCGTACATCAAACAGGTAATTGCGGGTTGCACGACATGCGATGTGGTGATGATATCACACGCACCAGAGAGAAAGACAGAGAGAGAGAGAGAGAGAGAGAGAGTGTGTGCGCGTGTCCACTATCGCGCAGTTGTATATCGTACACATATATCATGAACACAATCACCTACGATGTGGCCCAATTCTCACTAATAGCTGCATCTGGATTTAACATAATTACCCCCGTTCGTTCATTAATCCGCGTATGATAAAGCAGAAAATTGAATTAGCTCAACAGGAATAACGAATCAACTTTGAGTCTCGTCTCTCGCGCTTATCTATTTATTCGCAAGATGCAAAGATTGCGCGTCTGCAGCGAGTCGGACATTTGTCGTTTGGCGTCTCCCTCTTATCTGCTTTCGATTAGCGCGCGATCAAATCTGGCGGCGGTCTCGGCCGCGAGATGAACACGCGCCAAGAAGAGCGCGCGGCCGAGTGTGACGCTCCGATCTCCGCGTTTCGTCCGTTTCCGTCTTCGCCCGCCGCCGACGTTCGGGCGCCACTGATGCCCGAACAGCGTTTCAGGAGAACGGAGCCGCAGCTCCATTCAGTTGCGTTCAGTCCGTGCATCTGTTCGCTTGTTTGCGCGCGGCGGGGATCGCTTTTTCTATCTCTGTCTCTTTCCCGCCGCCAGGCGAGATAAACTGTAGATACGAGCGCATACGTGACGACAGATAACAGCGATGACGCGGCGTCTCGCGATCGAATTCACGAGTGGCCGACCCTGCGAACGGGATCGCCCGAGCTATCTACCGAATTTCTGGGCGGATATAGCCGGTGAGTGATACTGTATTGCGCATTAAATCGTAAAGCAAAAAGCGCGAAACGACAACGACAACGCTCGTTTCGGCGCGGGACGCAGCGACAGCGTAAGAGATCGATCCTGCGATAGCGTATCCGCAAGGAGACTGATAAATAATCCCTTCGGAATTTCAAATAAAGGCGATTTGCCCTTCCGGCAAATCTGCGCGCTGAAAGGCCGAGAGCAATCTCGCGAGAGAGAGAGAGAGAGAGAGAGAGAGAGAGAGAGAGAGAGAGAGAGAGCGCTAAACACAGGGCGACGCTTTTTTCCCGGCGACTTGCACGCCCCTGGCGCGCTCCGGTTCTCATGAAGCATACCCCACGTGGTGCTTAGCCTCTCTTCCTCCTCCTCCTCCTCCTCGTCCTCCTCCTGCTCCTCGACGGTCTCCCTGCTCTCGTCCATCCGCTCGTCCATGTGTTCCACGACGATTCAGGCCGCTATGATCTAACCAGACTGTCAATTAAAATGCCACCATATGCCACTTAAACCGCTCTAAAATCCAACCATCGAATCAATACGCATGTACGTCCGCGCTGGCCTTACTAGCAGCGTACCGAGATATGAAGAAAAAGGGATGAAAGGAGGCTCGCGTAATCGCGGAAGCGTCTCCATTGTCGTCGATAAGAAAAATCAACGATTACACGATCGGGTTTTATCGCCTTGTCCAATGTCTTTATCGAGATTGAACGTTCGTCGACGGTGAATAGCCGCGATGGAGCTAGATCGAGATTACTTACCAGAGTACTCCCTTTATCTGTAATGTAAAGTGATATTAATCGAGCTGCGCGTGCTAGGCGACGCGGTGTCGTCTAAATTCAAGAGAACTTGAACGCGCGCGCGTGCGCATGCTTGCGGCGGCTCGTCTCTGCTCGATCGTGCGTTTTTGGAATCGCAGTCCGACGAGAGCGTCGTATCCCCGCACTTGCGAATGAAGCTTCCATTTTAGGATCCGGCAATTAATTAACGCCCATATGCGGCCCTCCTAATTACGCTATCGATTGCCAGATAAAGCTGGCTGCTACGTATTTGCCGCCAATTCATCGGTCAACGTTTACGGCGCGGAGCAGCCGCGCGTTCGGGGAATCCCCGTTGCGCGACGAGCAACGCCGCGGAAATTCATCCGCGCTCGCGTCGCATCCGCATCATGCGAGCGACGCCGCGTCATCTTCGTCATCCGTAGCGGGCTCTTGATTCCCACACGCGTCCGTCTTCCGAAACACCCGGACCCGGGCCCTTTGTCGTCGAGTGCTCCCTCGGAACTTTACGAGCACCGTGCATGTCTGCTCGACGTCGAGGAAGATTATAGGAAAAAAGGAGAGAGGGGGATGGAGGGACGGAGGGGGGGAGGGGAACGCGAGGCAGAAAGAGAGAGGAGGGTGAAGTGAATAGCTCGGTGCGGTATACGCACCCCTGACTCATCCGGCTTACGTTCCTCTCTCGTGACGAATCGAACAACGATGAGGGAGCAAGCCCGAAATGGGGTGACGCCGGCAATGGCGGTGGTGCTGGTGAGACGGTAATGGTGGAGCTATTCGGGGGATGTTCCGGCCGAGATACAACCGTTACACGGATACCCGAATAGCCGGGCATCAACGAGGCATGCGAAGCCTCTATCTGATTTCCATCTAATTATTTTTGACGGTCCTTTGTGCTGTCCGTTTAATTCTCATTGGATGGACCAGGCCCTCTGTAGTTTCACAATTTTGTTTATCGCTTATGCAACTTCAATAACCGCTCGCGATCTAATTAGGCCTTCGTTTTCGTTATCAATTAGTAATCGCGCGCAACGCGATTGGCCAACAATGCCGCGATGACTGCGATGACGGGAACAAGGTCAGATAACGGTGGCGATTGAACGATGGCTGAGCAGATCTGCGAAACACTTGTTCCATGTTGCAACTCGCCCTTGCGACAATTCGTGCAACATCTCTCGCGGATGTCCTCTTGTCCGTCTTCACTGACGAGGTAGAGAAATAAAAGGGATTAAGCTGGCCCTGAAATCTTGAGAGCTTGAAATCTTGACGCCGCGTGCTCGTTCGGTTGAGCCTTTTCGGGGGATGAATCGCGTCCGTAAATCGCGCGCGTTGTACGGCCGGCTGTGGCCGCTGGAAAAGAAGTCGCATTACTCTCGCGGACGTTATAGGGCCGTGCTCATTAGTAAATGAGCCCCGGGCAATCGGGCGCCGTTGGTCCCAGGTGTTATCTCTGTTTGCTTGGCGAACGGACGAGCCGCGCGCACCTTCGCACCCTTAAACGCGAGCGCGTGGAAGGGCGGACATGGGCGGTACGTTCTCCATGCGCGGCATAATGCCTTTTGTTAATTATTACAGCGGCCACACTTAGGGGCTTAAAATCCGCCATAAATAATCGCCGAGACAATATCGCCACCCCCGCCACTCTCGCCGCGGGAGTGTGCTATCCCTCTCGGTTCGCGTCTCCTCGGCTTTACATTTTTAATCGACCGCCTAGGCTAATCTTTATTTTATTATCGCGAAATCTCCCGGCTGTTGGTCGTTCCTCGTCGATTTCGCTTCGCCTCGTCACGTCAGCGAAGAAGGCTTTCGCGTCTTCCGAGAAAAGGAGACACGAGAAATGGCGGTTTTTTTTTAATCTTTGCATTTCCCTGTCGCCGAAAGCTCCTGCGTTTGTCCGCTTGGTGTATCCGAGTCCGATAACAAAGTCACGTGAAGAAAAAGCTTTAATCGAGCCGGCCGGCCGATAGGAAGGAAAAGTTTGTCCGCCGGGCTGTCTGCTCGCCATTTTCCTGCAGCCAATTAGCAGCGACACGATGCTGCACTCTTGCGCAGCAAGAAACGGAATTTAGTTCCATCCCCCTCCCTCTCGGTCTCCTCGTCCCCGTCTTTGCATCGGTATCTGCATAACGCGCGCGACACGTTATCGACTGTTCCCATTGGCATCGTTTAGCCGGGACCGAATTTACGATACTCGAGCAGATCGCGAGAATGCGTTCTTGCGAGCGGAAAGTCGGCTAGTGAGGGTGGCTACTGGAGTAGATAGATACAGCGGGGCTGCAGGATTGCAGGGAGGCAGCATTTCCGCCATCGGCGCTGCTCGTCGGCAGTGTTCGCGATATCGTATTTGCCGCGAGAAGGGCCTCGACCCTTGCGAGAACATCTCGCAAGAACAAATCGAGATTCGACACGCGCGATGCTCCCGTTCCCGCGCAAGTAAGTAACGCAACGTGACGCAACCGAGCATCGAGCAGCGGCGCTTAACCTGAGCGGCCTAACCGAGGAGAGGGAGGGGCGGGGGGGAGGGAAAGCGACGCGAATTTTCCCTGGGAAAATATCATTTCCAAATCGCGCGACACATATCCAAATTCCGCATCCAAACGCCGCCGACGAGCCTTTCTCCTCGCGCCTCGGGCGAGATTAATTCCGGATTAACGGAAGAGACTTGAATTTTGTTAAATCACACTCGGCTCATCGCGCTCGCACGCTCGCGGAATGAAGAGCGCTTTCGGCGCCGACAGTTGAAGTTGAGTTGAGCCTCCCCCGCGGAAACTCGGACGAGTTTGCTTTCCCCTCCTCCTCCTCCCCCCCTTTATCTGCCTTTTATCTTCTCCGCCGCGAAATGTCGCAAATAATGCGCGCGTCCGCGCGATTATTGCCGGCGATGATGGCCTGTCGGGCGCGCTTTTATCGCAACATTGTAACACGCCGCATTGGCGCATCAACGAGCCCGCGCGACTCCCCCCCYCCCCCCYCYCCCCCYCCCCMYCYCCCSCCGTTGCTATGGCCCTTTCGATAATTGATATGATAATTAACCATTTCTCCGCGGCGGCGATTGCGGCGGACGCGGCCGCGATCCGCAATTTAATCGATCGTTATCGATGCGCCGTTTTAATGGCTTCTGAGAACGCGACGCATTAACGAGATTGAGAGTGACATCAGACCGATGCGCGCGTATTGTCTGACTGATTATCGTAAACCGATGTCCCCCGCGGTGAATTTGCGCGAGCGAGATTGCCGGCGATCGTCGCGATGTCTGCGGATCGAAGATTGCGCCGCAAGGGATTCGAGTTCCTGCTCGCGGCGATCGGCGAGCGATTAACGAGCTTGCAAGACTGCAATCGTCAGCTGCGCCGGCTGCGCCGTGTACGTTATTGGCTCGGACAGCGGACGCTATTGACGCCACGTGTAACGCCACGTATCTGTCGAGTTCCACGCGTTGGGATTATCGTGCGAACGATAGACGACCAAGTACCTTTTGTACGTCCGGCGAGCTCGGTGCGCGCGACGCAGGAGGATGCATCGCTGCATCGGCGAGGGGGAGGGTCGGCGGGACGCGCTGCGGACGACAAGGGTCAGCTGATAGCGGACGATTATCTCTCAGTGTAGCCCGGAGCGGCCGAGACTGCTGGTGCTTGCGCGGCCGTTGCGTTGTAAAACACGCAGGCCATTTCGTGGACAGCGCCGCGACGATCCTGCTCGATTCGCGTTCCGCGGCTTCCGCGCATTTCGGCTTTGTCGAGCGAACGGGAATTATCGCGTTATTTTCGGCGCGCAGTGTCGGATACCGTGCGCCATCAGGCCGGCGAGTTTTGTCCTTCGCGCGCGCATGCGCGCATGCGCGGCGCCTTGGTCCAGCGAAAAGACGGTAAGAATTGGATAGTCGATAGGCGCGTCAGGCGCGCCCGAGATGCGTCTCGAGTCGATCGCGAGTTCGATTCGATTTCAACGGCCGTGATATCGCGCTCGCGCTCGCGTAATATGAGCTGAGCTCTATTTAACGTCCGCCGCGGACGAGGGGAGGGAGGGAGGGGGGGGGCGGCGGCGGCTGTTTTCGGCTAATTGGAGAACCGGCGAGGGCAGACGCGATTTAAGTACACGCTGATGAAGTTGTTAAAGTCGCCGCTTCGTCTCGCAAAGGATCAGTTTCATCCGCGAGGGAATGGCATACAACGGCCCGTCGTTGATAGCCGAGAGCTGTGCTTAAATGTGCAGCGACGATAAAATTATTTTATTTCACGGAAAGCGCAACGGAAAGCGCTAGTCGAAAATGTAGTCGAGGCGATAAGCCGAGCGTTATCGCCGAGGCCATCGCCAGCCGCTGAAGAACGTTTTAGAATTTTTATCAGTCCGATGCGCGAATAGTGCTTCGGATATAATATAATAAAGGCGAATTTTATTAGATTTATTCTAACGCCGGTTTAATCGTCGATGCTCGTCCTTTTCTCAAACGAGAATTATTTATTGTTTATTTTCATCAAAATTCAAACGTCGCACGTACATGCGTTCGCGTTTCATTAATATCGTGTTACGTCGAGCGCGATGTACAATTTTCTGGTTGCGTAACGTTCGCTCGCTCGCTCGATCATGAAGACAGCAGGCGAAAGTTTACGAAATCGATTATCGTAACCGTTTAGGGAAGGGGGAGGGGAAAAGGAAACGGAGAAACGGAAGCTCCGCGATGATGCGGCACTGCCGCGGGGAAGCCCGCCATTCGCAAATACGAATTTGTGGGACTTCCGTTACTCTTAAAGCCCACGCGTTGCGTCACGGCTTTATTTTCGGTCGGCGGTAGCGATATATTGTTTTGAGTGGTGCACTCTATCAGTTATATTAGATTCCACGACGTGGCATAGCGTACGCGCGCCACGATTGCGGCCCTGCCGCAATTCCTATTGCGCTACGTAACGAAACTTGCAAGCTGTCAGCGATAAGTCGCGCGCGATACGCCGCGCGCTCTTTTTCCACGAAGAAAACTGTTTATCTACAATGAAAACAGCGCCGCCGGAAGTTGCGGATGCTACGCAGCGTGTCTGACGATTGATAACGCGCCACGGTTTTGCGCACGCAAAAACAGCAGGTGCCATTTCTCTTCTCTCGATGGGCGACCCCCGTTTACTCCGATCGACGAAACCAAGGGGGCAAGAATTACGATTAATCGATCTGTCGTGGAATAACGAGCGCGGCGATAATACCGCAAATCCGGGATTCCCCGGGCAGGTAAACAAATGCGCGCGGCGCGCAGCGTAGGACCGCATGCGAGCAAACGATAAATTGCGCGTAAAGGGGAATTACGTAAGACGACGTCGCGTGACGTGATGATCATCGAAGAAATCGATTCGCGCAGTATGAATTACATAATACACGCGAGCGTGTTAATGCACGTGAGCGCGCAGGTTTTACGGCCAAGCGACGCGATCTTTAATCGCCTTCTCCCCTCCCCCGTCCCTCTCTCTCTCTCTCTCTCTCTCTCTCTCTCTCTCTCTCTCTGTGCGAGAAACGTTAATACGTCGGAACGTAAGAATCCTCGCGGCGGGAGGGAGAATTGAATTATGAAAACTGCGTTAAACGATGGAGAGGGCCGCTCGCAACAAGGATCCATTCCCGCCACTTCCGCACGTAATACTTAAATGGAACTGAATCTTAAATTTAATCGGGCGCGGCGTTGCCACTCGGGCGCTAAGTGGAACTGCAAGTTGCGCTTAATTTGTTAAGAGAAGCGCGCGCGCGCGCGCGCGACAGAAAAATGTTTAGAAATGTCATTCGGGGATAATTGACGCGACGATGCCCGTTCCGAATCGAATTTATCGTCGTCGAGGCGGCTGCCCGGCGTTTATTGGCGTGAATTAAAAGTTCATCGACATTTTTCTTGACTCGAGGAACGCTCGTCCCGATCCGACCCAATTTCGTAGATTATTATTTACAGCAATTCGAGGCCCCGAATTAATTCTACACCCCGCCGCCGATGGAGGAGCAAGGAAGGGGGAAGACAAATCGACGGGAAAATACGAATCGATTTAATCCCGAGATTCTGATTCGGCGCTGACGCGGCTGTTGAATATCAGTCCAAGTCGCAATAAATGTATCGCGTCGGTTTATATCCGCGCTCGTTAAAATTTATGTTGCACGTTGAGGAATTGGAACGCTCGTCGGATTAACGGCTCGAACGGCAACAGCGAGTATCGTAAGGACGCGATAAAGCCCGACGAGTGGATGGAAATTTGAAAAAAAAAGAAAAAAAAAGGAAAAAAGAAACAAGAACTCGGACAAATACGGATCCGCCTCTGATTTGCTCTCTGATTTCCCTCCTCCCTTCCCTGAGCTGCGCTCGGTTCGTTTACCTCGGTCGGTCAAATTACACGACGGCAAACCCGCACGGTGGAAATCCGAAATGGGGAAGCATTTCCGGGCCCGCGTGAAGATAAACGACGGAGAGCGAGCGGGACGAGAGAGGGAGAGTCGGCTTAAGATGGCGACCGCTTCAATTGCGCGAATTAACCCCTAACGAGAAATCTCGACCTCGCTGTGACGAAGTGGGAAAGACGCGCTTTCTTAAGGCGGATCGGTCGACGGAAAGTTTCTCGTTTAGACCTTGCGAGGTCTGCGACCTCTCTAAGCGGCGAGAAACATGGTCAGAACGGTGGAAAACGCGAGGCGGGCCCCGAATCTCCCCAACGTTCTTCTGTCTGTCTGTCTGTCTGTCTGCCCGATCGCGAAGCAGTAATGAACGTGGTAATTCCGCGACGAGTGTAAGTGTATGCCGCGATTTGCAGCAGCCCGCCATTGAATACCCTGAAACCGAATCAGAGATCAGCAATCTCGCGGATATGTATGTTCGATTATGATTATGGATTTCCTCCTTCGCGCAGTAATTTCTCCTTTCCTTCCTCTCTCTCTCTCTTTTCCTTTCCCCTTTTTATCGTCCGGAGTTCTTCATCCTGTGAAGAACCGAACTCTGAATCCCCCCCTCTCTCTCTCCCTCCCGCGGGGATATTTTTTGTGCATTAACGTTCAACTGCTGCAATTGTTGCGACCCGCAAACACGGTAAGATTAGCTCGTGGGCTGTCGAGCCTGCCCTTTGCGGTGGCATCTCGTCGGATCGCAGAGCAATGAGGCGCAAGTGTGCACGGAGTGCCGGCGCGAAATTAGTTTGTACACGGGGAATTGATCACAGACCACAAACCCCGCGCGACGCGGCGCGAATATTATCGTAAGCGTGCGCGGCACGTTTACGATAAGAAAGCGCGAAATACGCGGCCGCGAAACAGCCGTCCGTTCAGCTCCGCGATGCTGGTCCGAGCTGAGGGAAACCTGCCGCTTTAAATATTCGTCAGCACGCTAATGGACCAGGCATTACTCCTCCTCTCCCTCCCGCACCGCGTCGTTCTCCTCGCCGCGCTTTTTTCGGGCTCCAGTGCGGGAAAATGTAGCGCGGCGGTGCGGCGGGGTTGTCGCGAAGAGAGGAGATTTTCGCTCGATCGGATGATAAATCCGCGATGGAGAATCCGCCAGGAAATGATTACCTCGCCGGGCGATATTTTCGCGGCCGAACGCAACGGATGCCGTTAACGAGTAAAAACCCGCGCTCGCGCGCGCGCGCGGGTTTTAAATTTACCCGCTTGCGCGGCCTCTTTTTATCGCCGCAATGGAGATAATTTGCGAGGGCTCGCGCGGTTTGCAGCAGTTTGTAGAAGGGCATCGCGTGCGTGTGCGTGTGTGCTCAAGAGAACATTCCGTAATTCCTTTCTCCGCGGGCAATGTTAACGAGACTTTCTGTCACGCGAAGGTTGCCGTCCACGAGGAGGACAATTACCACGAAACAAAAGCGCGCTCGTCCCTCTCGACGATGGCCTTTACCGCGACCACGAAAGATAATCGAGTTAATCGCCCCCGCCCGCCCGCCCCGTCTGTCTCGACACCTCCGCGACACGTCTGCTCCGATATCGAAAAATCTGCCGAATCCGCTCGCCGTTGAGCCGGGATGCCAGTCTGCCGACAAAGAGATTGCGCGATGAAATGGAAAGAATTATTCAAATGGCGATTTTGACGATTTTCTAATTAAATTAACTCTCTCTCTCTCTTTCTCTCTCCGTCTGTCTCGTAGCCACTCGATCGCGAAAGGACGGGGAGCGCGCGAGTCTCATCTCTCCCGGTATTTAGGGATCAGTCGCGCACTTGCGGGCGAGGAGCGCGTAACGCGATTAGGGATCAAGCGCGCCCGCGCGACTTAACGCGCGGGAATCGCGCGCGGAGACGCGCCTTTCGCGCTAAATTCACCCCCGCCCGCCCGAGCAAAGGGGCGAGCTGCGTCAAGGAAGAAGTTATATATCGAGGGCCTATATCGATTCCGCCGATGGCTCGCCATCCCGGACCGTCCGCAGCGGGGGGGGGGGGGCGAAAAAAGCAACGGGGAGCGGCGATGAGGCGGGGATGAGACGGGCGAGCGAGAGGGGGAATATTCGAAAAATGCTCGTCTGCGGACACGTTCGACGGGAAAGAGACAAGGGCCGCCGGATGATCCACATGCAGAAGAGGGCTGTGCCCGTGTGCGCGCGCGCGTGGATCGGCGGTGGAGTGGGTCGACGGCCGGAAAGCACAAAACCGATGCTGGAAATAATACACACCCCCCGCCGTCGCGCCGCGCGCGCGCGCGGAAAAATCGCAACATGGCTGTCGCGTCACATGCACTTTTCGCTCTTCTTTTTTGCGCGCCGGCGATTCCCCGGACGATTGATTGACGGATCATACCAGTCGGCGCGCGTGTCCCATCGTTATCGCGTAATATTCCGCGCTGCCGCTCGCCCGACCGGGAAATGTTTCCCCGGAGGAGGGGAGTGGGGGGGGGGACGGGAGAGGACGGGATGGGGTAAAGGTCCGTCGGAGACGTTCGGAAAATTGACGGGCCGGGCGCGCTGAGTGCTTAATCGGTTTTCCGGCTGCTTAAAATGCGCGCGCGCGTGCGCGCGGAATTTTCGTCGGAGAAGCGCGGAAATTCGCGATCGTTTTCATCCAATTGCCGGGGAATCGTGGCCGCGGGAGGGAAAATCGGGAAAAACGCGTCGACCGTCCACCGTCCGCCTGCATCCTCTGTCTCTCTCTCTTCGATTCTCGTGCAAAATCGTTAAAACTGCCCGCCCGGGAGATTTTCGAATTTAATACGGAGATAAAAGGCGCGCCTCTCAATTTTCGATCTCGCTCGCGTATGCGTCGGCCGATAAGGGCACATGACGCGGCACTTGGCGCAAGCTTGTTGCAACGCGAGCAGGTTATCAGGGAGATTCATGACGCGCGTTTCCTGCCTTGCAGCGGCCAGACGCGAGAGGCGTCACCGGGCGGACAAAAACATTTATCGTCGCGGTAAATTTCAGCGGGCGAGCCGGAGCCGGTAGCTCCGCGTGCTCCGCAAACGCCTCATTGTGATTCCGCGGACGTTTGATACCGCATTATCCTCCCTTTGTATGCCCGGCCGACGTCTGCCGTTCTCCCCCGTTCTGCCTTTGACAGTCATCTTGATCATCTTTTTCCAGACTTCCCCCGCCACCGCCGCGGCGGAGGCGTGCGCGCGTCTCAGGCGGTAAGCGGCTGAGGCGTCTTTTCAGCGGGACTTTTCCCGTGATTTAGCAACGCGAAAAGGCGGAAACGGCCACCGTCGCTTAGGAAAGCGCGGCGAGGAGTGGGGGGAGAGGGTAGGGGGAAGGGGGAGAGGAAGGCTGGAAGATTGAGGGGATGGCGGACGAGGGATCGATCTCGGCGATCCAATAAAAAATAATGGTACCAAAAGCCCGGGGACTTCCCGGCCGGGGAAAGTCACCGTGACACCTTTTAAGCTTCGCGGACGGGTGACGCGGTTTTCCCGATCTGCTCGCCCTTGCGCGCGCGCGCGCGCGCGCGTGACCCTCTTAGCTTGAGCTCGATGCGATGTGACGGCACCCTCAACCGCCCGCGGGAAACGCGGAAATTAGGCAGCGTTCCAGCAAAGTTCCCGCGAATGGTAAATTAATGGCGAGAAAAGGGATCCTGGAACGAAGAAGCGTCGACTAGGCTAAAGAAGGCAGAAGCCCGACCGTGTCTTGGACATTTGTCCATATCCGATTGAGATTAGAGAAAGGCGCGACATTTTTATCCAAAAATCCTTATCCTTTGAAGCGTTCACTCTCCGCGCTTCAAACATCTCGTGCCTCGATGTCTTTCTTCTCTTTAATCCCTTCCATCGTCGGCAGCATCCCTTGCGGTACTTTTCGACGGAGATATTAATCTTCAGACTTGCGCTCATGCCAAGATTCGCAGTCCGAGATCCCGATCGCGCTTCTTCAAATGAATATGAATGTCAGAATGCTCGGAATGCTCCCAAGAGATGCGCCTCTCGCGCATCCGTGAATTCGGCTCTTTCCACGCATCGGAAGCATTTCTTCTGTCCTCTCCTGTCCTCTTCACATTCCTCGTTGAAGGAGAGGTCGACTATTATCGCTGGAGAGATAATTAAAAAGCCAGCCGCACGGAAGGGATATTAAAGTATCGAAGGGAGACAGAGAGAGAGAGAGAGAGGAGGAGGAGGAGATAGACTCATATCAACGGTTATCGCTCGACGACCATATTGCGAGGCCGACTCGCTCCCTCTCTCTCTCTCTCTCTCTCTCTCTCTCTCTCTCTCTCTCTCTCTCTCTCCCGCGTCTCTCTTCTGGCCACTTAACTTCTCCAGTTGATATTTTCTTCTCTCGTCGAGGCGCGGCGTTGCGCCAATTGCGCAACAATCCGCAACAATCCGTCGTAGCTCGCGTTTTGGTTTCGCCGGTCCCCTCTCCCCTCCCCCCGGGGATTTCGTTGATTTCTCATTCTCGGATGAATGCAGCGCGGTGGCGAGGTCAGGTCAGCCGCGGGCTTCGTCGCATTAGCGCGCGTGTGCGTGTGCGTTGTGCTGTCTCCGTCTCACCTAACGCGATTGGCTGAATTGCGTTAAACAGAGCGGAAGTACGCTCGTACGGCCGTCCCCTCGTCGGACGACGCGTATGTATGTATGTATGTGTACATCTGTGTGTCGACGCGACGCTCGGTTACGTAGCATAACAGCTATCAATCGTCAACCGCGATCCTTGTCCGCGAAGCGGGCGTAAGTTGCGGCAAGCGATCATTAGCAGACTCCGTTATTCCTCTCTCTGAAGGCGCTCTGAAAGCGTGCCGCTGACCGGGAAAGCCAGACGGGGAAACGCTGATCAAGAGGAGGGAGATAGCCGGAAGAGGCTATCGGGATACCGGCCGGAGAGAGCTCGAGAAAGAGAGAGAGAGAGAGAGAGGAGAGGTGACGTCACACGGCACCACTCTCGACATCTTATTTCCTACATGTCCCCCACTATGATACGACGGGTAATCTACAAAGGGAAAACGCGCGCGCGTGCGCGAGGAAGCGTGCGCGCGCGAGGAAGCGTGCGCGACGACTGGCCAGGAAGCTGGAACACACGCTCCGATCGACGTTAACGCCGCGTCACGTGACGGCGATCGGCGGGCGATAAGGGCGCGGAATCGCGCGCGGTCGACTCCGCTCGCGGAGATGACAGGGCCGGTGGGGCGGCGCAGGGAGGGAGTGGGGGGTGGTGGGGGTTCGATTAACGTCGCGTACTTGCCGATAATTGCCTCGCCTGCGAGCGATATCGCGAGCGCGCGATTTCTCGATTGACACGCCGCGCGAAAGGAAGTGCCCGATTGATTAACGACGTTATTTCTGTAAGACCGAGGCGGATCAGCCTCTCGTCGGAGAGGCGGCCCTGACCCCTGCCACGTATTAACGCGCTGTTCGTTAATAGCGCCGTTTGTTTTATC
The DNA here is from genome assembly GCA_020341155.1 of Eciton burchellii. Lineage (NCBI taxonomy): Eukaryota > Metazoa > Arthropoda > Insecta > Hymenoptera > Formicidae > Eciton > Eciton burchellii. Next base: position 1,114,770 of record JAHMML010000041.1, on the reverse strand, counting down.
GCCGGCAAGTAACGCGTAACGGTTTCGAGCGGAGCGCGAACGTTCGCGCGGCTGATAACGCGGCGCTCGTTTCCTGCCGCGCCGGAATCCGAAAGTCGCGCGCGTTTAGCGTTCATCATCGGCCGTGGGACGTGCCGGATGCATTAATATTCTTGGAGGAACGGTGACGCGTCCGCTCGCGCGTAGGCCGCGCTCCGCTTGATTCAGGTGAACTCGCGGCGAATTAATTCGGCAGCGGCGGGCCGCGCTCCATCAATTCCGCGTAACATCGCGGGCCGAAATTAATTGCGGTCGACCGAGTGACATTTTTCCGCGTAATTGCGCGTTCGACGCGCCGACGCGCGTCTGTTTGTCAAGCCGAATTCCGCGAACGGGAGGAAACGCGTGCTCGGCGGCGGAGACAAAAACGTTGCGTCAGATTTAAACGAGATCAAATGGAATATCGTTTCCGATTGGCGAGCGAGCGTCCTGCAGCGCGCTCGGCCACTGAAAATGAAAGAGAGATCATAATCCGTGCAAATTCGGATGACTTTCACGCGAATGTTTCGCAGCAGCGAGCAGCACGTTACGCGTTAATAGCCTCACGAGCGAGATGTCAAAGGTGATTATCCACTTGCCCTTTATTTTTACATCGCGTTGCAGCAGCCTGCAGTTTCACGGGCGCGCATTATCGTCCGCATTTTTGCATCGGCTGATAGTCGGAGCGCTCTACGATCCGGGATTAAAAATCCAGCGTGGACGATAAACAACACGCGCGACGATAAACGCGATTGATCGCGCGCCACGGGTGCGAAAAGCGGCCAACAACGCGACCGTAAACGTGTCGCTGGTCGGATACGGATCGTGCGGTTAAATAAACCGTTCAAGGTCCTCGGCATCATTGGCGGGGCCGTATCAGTGTAATGACTTGTTGGCTGCGCCTTTCACACCGGCACGACCATTCATTTAGAAAGCAATGGAAAGATTGGGCGCAATTGTCTCGTCCTGTATCGAGTCGCATACGATGCTACTGACCCTACGGTGGCTTTAATTCTCTCTGCCGTGCCGTGATCGATCGCTCGCTCAACCGGATTCGCTTCGCTTCGCGAAGAGAAGAATCTCGGAAACGCGCTCCCTTTCTTTCCCGGCTTCACGATGTTCGATTCTTCTAGATTCTTCGATTCTCCTCGACGAATCCTCGAGTCTCGATCCGGCTCGCGCGCTGGATTCGCCGCTTGGCCGCGAAAATGGATATTATTCAACGATATTAAAATCGCCGTTCTCCATCACGGTCATTTAAGCCGCCGTGTCTGTCTGTCTGTCGTTACAAACGGCGAGTAGCGTTTCCATTAGCGAAATTGCGATATCGGTTCCTCGTGATCTGTGAGCGACATCAATTTTCAGCGAATCGACCGGTATGTCCCAGCAGGAAGTGTTTAATCGATAAAGAGACGACGATGATCGCGTTATCGCGGTCGGCTGGGCGTTCCGCTGGAATTAAAACGTCGCGTTCGATTTGACTGTCGAAAAGATCACGCGCGTGATTTCCCCGCGTTTCGAGGCGGCAGCATTTTTCCCTCGCGCTTTCTTTATACTAACATCGCGGATTTAGCGCAACCCCTGCAGCTCGTTCCGAGGGTATCGCGCTCTCCAATGTAGATAGGCGTTTCCGGAAAATAAGATGACGTTTTCGCCTCGTGCTTGTCTCGGGAATATCGCCCGAGAAAATGCCGATACAGGGCGCCGATACGCGAAGGGAGAACGGGCAGAATCAACATTTTTCCGCCTCGGAGCTATCAGCACGTCATTTCCCTCCCGCGCGCGGGATTTCCCGTTTTCTCGCAATTTCCCGCGTCACTCGCGATACTCGCGAGGCGTCGCAAATTAGACGGGGCATAGTCGTGGAAAAAAATTACCATGCAAATGGCACCGGGGGACCGGTGACCCTCGCGGCGCGATTTTCGTCCGGACAACGCTCACCCGGAAGCCCTACTTTCGCCGGGTCGGGAGGGAGGCAGGGAGGGGGCAGGGGGAGGGGAGGGCGCGGATGTATGGCGTTTACGAGTCGTCTTCGTTCGAACGTTTCGAGCGCTCCTCGAATACATATTGCCTGCTGGCGGTAGCGGTGCAATTAACATCACTCGGGGCTCAAACCCTCCGTCCGACCGGTGGCGAAGGGGGTAAAGACGACGGGAGGAGCCGGCGAGAGAGTAATAGTTTTCCCAGTCAGCCGTTTCTAACCCCTGCCACTGCCAGCCCACTCCGCGTGTTCTATTCCGCGCGACTCGCGTGTATCTATCTCTGCCTATCTCGCCAGACCTAGGTCCACATATTTCGGGGCGCGGAGCGGAACGGTTAAAATGAGCAGTCATCCTCCCTCCGCCTGCCTGCCTCCCGGGGCGAAACTCGCTTAATAAAAAATGGATTGTCCCGGGAGCGGGAATGAACTCTTTATTATTTTTGCGTCTTCGGGCGGGCGCCGATGGCGGCGGTTGACGCAGAAATTTACTGCCTCAGGCCGTTGAATGGTGCATCTGACGGCGCATTCGTTGATGATGATGATGATGATGATGATGATGATGATGATGATGATGATGTTCAATGATGTAAGTTATCCAAACGGTGCTTTTCCATCGCATCTTCCGGGTAATCGCATCTTCTCGCGTCTCTCTCTCTCTCTCTCTCTCTCTCTCTCTCTCTCTCTCTCCTTCTCCCTTTCTCTCTCTTAATTTACTGTCCCGTCGTTCTGATTCATGATTTGCCTATACTTTTACCGTACCATCGCTTTTGATATCCGTAAACTTACGTTACGTAGTTGCATAGTCACCCCGCCGACTCTCTCTCTCTCTCTCTCTCTCTCTCTCTTTTTTCCTCCTTTTCTTTTTTTACTCTCGGCCTTTCTTCTTGTCTGCCCCGAGCCCTATCTTCCCATTTATTCTCTCTAGAATCCCGTCTCTCTTTTTCTCTCTCTTTCTCTCTCCCTTTCTCCATCGTTCTTTCGCCGCTGCATCCCTCGTAACTTCTGTTTCGTTCCTCCCGTCTTCCTTTCTTTTTCTCTCTTTCCCGCTGCGCCCCATGCATCGTAGCTTTTCATTCACCCCTCGTTGTTCTCTCTCTCTCTCTCTCTCTCTCTCTCTCTCTCTCTCTCTCTCTCTCTCTCTCTCTCTGCTGTTTCGCTTCAATCTTCCATTCGGCGCGATCTCCTCTCTTTGCTCCGCACGGTCGTCATGGTAACCGCTTCTCTGTCTCTGTCCGCGTTTCCGTCTTCGTCTGCCCCGGCCACTCCATCTTCATGTCCATCCGTTCCGAAAACATTGACTTTATCGCGGCAGTTGTCGTATGATCGGTATAATCCAAGGACGGCCGAAGGATCCGCGGGGTTACTTCCGCCTGGAGGTCGTGGTCAAGGGGAGATGTTTCAGGCCGAGCGGGCAGCGCTTGAAAATAAAAACATCGCTCGTCGGTAACGACGCCGCAGCGCAGCGCAGCGCGGAGATTTACATTTATATTGCGGAGAAACGCGGTCGCGGTGGCAGCGGCGGCCGGGGGAGGGGGGAGAAGGGTAGGATAGGGCAGAAAAAAGTCACGAATACAGGATCGAAATTGCGGTTCTGCCGGTGCGATTGCGTCTCGCGCCTCTCCTCTCCCCCCCGCGAAATTTGGCGAGAGGGTGCTCTGCCGCTTTCGCGGCAATTAAAAGCGCACGGATCGCTCCCTCTCCCCCCCCCCCCCCCCCCCCCCCCCGGACCGGAACGGAAGACGGGGAAGACGGGAGTTTCTATTTTAAGTCCGCGCCGCGGACTGCGGTAAGTGCGACGCGCAATTAAGCGATAATCAGCAGGCGTTGGCCGGGAAAGAGAGAGGGAGAGAGAAAGAGAGAGACAATGCCGAGTAATTTTGTATACATCCCCGTGGAGAAGGGCGCGACGACAACGGGGAGATCCCCGATAGAACTTTGATCCTTATCGTGCAACTTTGTTGTAGACAATCGCGCTTTGAAATGCCTCGTTAGCCGTGCCGGTTCGTGTGTATCGATGTCGCGAGTCGGGATACTCGTCGCGGCGGTTCGCCGGGGATCTTTCTCGCACAATGGCCGGGCAAACTACACGGCAAGCGGATATAGACTGGAAGCTGCATCTCCGACGAGTGTCGCGACGAGCTCGGCCGTTAATTAATCGCGTTCATCTCCGCGCGCGCGCGCGCGCGCGCGCGGTGTTATCGCGAAGATGTGCGATCATCCTACAATCGCGCGGATCGCTCGATTAATCGAGCGCTTGCCGCGGATGCTGGAGTCTGAAAGGGAACAATCGGCGCGACGAGAGCGAGGCATGCGTCGCACCTGGAACGATCGGCGCGGGATTATTAAGGAATGTAACAGCGAGCGGATATTCCGCGCTCAGATATTCCCGATGCGACGTAAGGCGATTTTTCATCCGGAGCCCCCGACTTCTCTTCGTTCCTCATTATGATTCCGTCGCGCGGACCGCCGTTCTCACTTTGTCACTGTCTAATAAAGCTTTTTGCTTTCTTGGCAGATTCACGGCGGCGGCGTGGTCTTAAGTAAACTTGACCCGAACCGTCGGTTAATGGATTCGGGAACACCCCAGGTCCATCCGACTATGCAAAACGAGCGCGAGGAGGCAGGGTGAGGGGAGCTCGGAGGGGAAATAAACAGAATCATTTCGGCGATAGCGACTAGCCACTGGCCGACTTTAAACGATCAGATACACTCCGGCTAATGAGATTACTTGACGCTCGGGGTCAAGTGCGCGTGGCCCGTTGTCGCCCATCAGCTCTGAGAAAAACTCTTCTCGACCGGATATAATTTTGCGGCGCGCAAAATTACGTCCGCGCGCTACATTTTTCATACAGCCGAGATAAGATTGAACCCGAGTGAACTCTAGAAGGAAAAAGGCGTAACGCGTTCCACGTTATTACCATTATTTCGTAATGATAATATGTTTTGACGTCGACTCGGTATCATCGGATACCGAGTCATTAAGATAATCGCAAAGAATAATAATGAAGAAAAGTTAAGAGATAAATTACTAACAATCGACCGTCCTTTTCTATCCGATGAGTAAATCTAATCGAGCGGGTCATCGGCTGAGAACCAATAAATTATTGATATCTCGATTATTATCGCTCCGGACGCATTTATGCTCCCGTACATGCCTCCAAACACACACACATATATATAGTCACACACACACACACACACACACACACACACACACACACACACACACACATATATACACATACGCGCGCATATTTGGGACAAGTTCCGCGCAGAAGCGAATCGCGTATTAATCGGCGAATTAAAGGGAACTTGGCGCCATAACGAAGTTGGCCGCCTGCGATTCGCCGGCTGTTTATCAATTTTAATTAAGCCGTCCTTACGTAAGTGATATCGCTCCTGTGCTCGCCGGTGCATGCATCGGTGTGCGAACATATTTATGTATTATCCCTAACTGTCGCTCCGGAAACGTTAACTGCAGCCAGTTGCTCGTTCTTTTCCCCGTTTCTTCCAGCCACGCGCTATTGTTCTCTGCTAGTGTCCGCCATTTCTGCTGATATTGTTTGCCGCGTTGGCAAATCTCGCGTTATCGTTAATCACGTTCTCAACGGGAACCGCCATCGCGCCGTAACGAGCGCGATGAATAAATATGATGTAACGGCTTGACACAATTCAGAAGCTACTTCGATTCCGATCGACGCTGCTGCAATCCGATCGACCTCGGTTTTGCATATTGTCGCGATATCCCGGCGTCCGATCGACCAAGGAAACAATTCGCGTGACATAACGAGCGTTTATCATAATGCTGATTATCCTAATGCCGATTACTATAAGAAACGATCGGTCTGCGACGTGGCTTCGCGTTGTAATTTCACATAAATGATCCTTCATTCCTCCATTCGCGATTCCGCGCATGTTCTCAGCGGTAATTTAGCCTTTCCCTAATCCTGCTGCTTCCGCTTTCAGGCGCTCGCAGTTTCCGGGAAAATTCAAGACGCGCGCAGATGGAGCAACACGGAAGCGGCTCTCGAGAAAATGGAAAATTCTGCTGGAGCCGGTACGTAAATATCTCATTGCATTCCGTGAAGGAAGATCTAATCGCGAGATTGAATTAAGTATAATATCGGATAAATAACACGCGCGCTGATCGATGCCGGCTGCCCAAAGTCACGCGTGACCTTACATTTATTATCGAAACTTCGGGTTCGAGGGTCGAGGGTTCTCTTATGTTGTAGAACGATGTCTCGCTGCTAATTTACATAGTCGGAGCGGGCTATCTATTCGTCGATCGAGCGAGCCAATATCCGGGCGGCAAATCGGCGCATTAATTGCATTCATTTCCAAAAGTAGCCGCTCCGACTTGGACGACGTGACGCCCGAGGTCACCGTCGACTCGACGCACAAAGATAGGGGTCAAGCCGATGTGAGAGTGAAACGGCGGTACATTTACATTTGTATCGCATCGTCCGGCTCATCGTGCCGTCTAATCCGCTTCGCGCGACTTGCGGACTCCGATCGAACGAAACGGAAACCGCGCCGATCTTCGTTTGAAAGGAAAATTCGGGACACAAATTTGTTTATGGGAGAAACCGCGTTAAATCTGTCATCGCGCAGTTAGCGAAGCCAGCTTGATCCTTTCCTTTTCTTAATCGGGAGGAAATGTCTCCGTTATCTTCGGTATCAGTTATCTTCTTAAAACGTTTACTGGCTTGCTGGAATTCCGTTTTTGAACTGAATTTTCACCTGAATTCCAACTGAATTTTGAACTGAATTGAATCGCTCGACGTACTGCATTTGTTATTAGACAAATAACGCGTGGTGATCATTGACTATCAAGGATTCCAGAGAACTCGATGTTACATCGTCGTGGCATTTTCTCTTTACATCTGCTTTACATCCTTAACAGCACGAGCATGCATGATCAAGTCGTGGGATGAAATGACGGAGAAAAAGCATGGCGCTTTAAGCCGGCCAATTAAAATTACGCCGCTCATTGTGCAACGTTGAAGCTTTATCATGACGCAACTGGAACGTATAAATATTTATTTGGCATAATTGAATTTTGTTGCAGAATCGCGGAACGTGGCTAGCATTGCGCATCCCGCATCCGCGCGATATAAATTTCCGCAATGGAACGCTGCCAATTAAATGGCAGCTATTATTCATATTTAATCTTGAGTTATCATTGTCTGAGCGGTGCCGTTTTCTTTTCTCTCCTTGCTTGCTTTCGCCTCTTGCTCCGCTCAAATTGCTGCGTGTACAATAATTTCGTTACGCAGCCGGGAAATCGATATGCCTCCAGCCTCGAAACGAGCCGTACCATAACCGAGATTTACACTTTTAACGCGTTTTATAATTCATCGCTGACTGTCCGTGCTTTGCATGGGTACAAAGAAGCAAGGAATTCGTTTCGCTCGCGCAGATGCGCTTCTCCATTTTGAAACTTTTAAAACAACGCACGCCCGGCCGGAGTTGAAGTATGCGTGCAGAAAATATACCGCAAGCTAAATCGTTAAACCGATAAAATTTTGTCAGGCCAATAAACGCGGCAGCGAAATTACTGCCGCTTTATTAAATATCTGTAGAACGCATTCTTCCTCTTTTTTTTCTTCTCTCTCTCTCTCTCTCTCTCTCTCTCTCTCTCTTTTGGATAAAAAGAGATATCATCACGGAGAGAGGGATACGAAAACTTTATCGCGAAGAGGAGTGCAAAGGAAGTTATAAATCTCTTTATTTACAAAAATAACGATCGATTCGGTATTCGAAGGCTTCCAATTTTCCCGCGCTGTATTGTCTGGAAAATCCGTTGAATGTGCTTCTTACATCGCTTCGTCGGTTGGTTCTGATAATTTTCCATTCACCTTTCGTGAGAAATTCACAACTTACAGTCCTTCCTCGAGAATTCCCTTTACATTTCTGATGATACATTAAAAGAGGAAAAAGAAGAGGAAAAATACCTGGAAAGATTAAGAAGGCCGTTATTTCCCACGTTATTTCTTTGTGAGATACTTCCGGCTCGATTATGATTTCAAATAAGTTGTGCGAGACGGAGATGGAGACGCGAAGAAAGAAACGTCCCGCGCAACTTCTTGATAGAAGACAGCGATCGTTATTCCAAAAGCGCACTTTCGAGAGCCTTTTCTTTTTCTCGTTCGCGTCCGTAGGAAAAAGAATGCAGCCGCGGCATAACATCGTATTCGAATACAATAGACGGCTGATTAGCATTTCGTAGCCTCAGCAGACCTTTATCACCTTTAACCCCTTCGATCAAACGGCTGCCACAGATATGCTTTACAAAGTGTCGCCTTCCTCTCGCTCTCTTTCTTCCTCGTCGTCTCTTTCATCGAAACTTGCAGCTTTTGCGCTTGGCTTGAATCGTTTCCTCTTTTCTTGCGACCTGACGAAAGGATTGAATTGATTAGCGAATGGAAAGGCCGCGAATTCAGCCGAAAGTTTATTATACTGATTATTCTAAAATCACGCCGTCAGATCTTTTTCATTGCGTGTCATTCAGCCAATTCGGATCGATCTTCTTCTTGGAGGCTCGAGATAGTTGCGTCACATCGATTAAATTATCTTGTTCTCGAGCGAAGCCGGCAAAGTCAAATGAGAGAAAGCTCTCCCGAAACAAGATGTAGATTCACCAACAACGAATCGACTCGGCCCGCAAAACTCCTTGGGAGCTTCCAGGAAATGGGCCATTAATGTCACAAAGGAATGCTCCGATGATCCAGATATCCAACTCCTTTTCAATCATTCTCTCCCTCTGTCTCTCCCTCTCTTTCCTAATTAATTAAATAACGCGCGTTCAGGGAATCCCAAATAAAATACGAATCAACTCGAGAATTCGGGAAGCGACAGAGGGACAGGTAAGATTTCTTCCAGACGGAGGCGGTCTTAACAAAAGGATATCCGCCTCGGAGATAACTAGGGAAAAGAAAATGGCCAACGGGGGTAGCCTTCCTGGTGCTCTTTTTTAGTCGCTGAGAACGCGCGCAGAAAAAGCTACCGCGAAGCCGACATATGCGTGTGTATACGCTCGTCGGGATTGAGAAAAGAAAATTCTCCTCGCTTCTTTTTGTCTCGTCGCTCGAAAGAGATCTAGAAGAGAGAGAGAGAGAGAGAGAGAGAGAGAGAGAGAATACAGCTTAAAACTGTGCGCGCGTCTAGGCGAATCCGAGAAGAGAAAGCCATGACCTGAGATGCTCTTCCTCTTTTCTTCTTGCGGAAGGAATCCCTAGAAAAAACATCCCGAAACCGGTCCAGATGGAGGAATGCACGTACGCGCATGCTCTCGTAAATCGGCAGAGATGATCGAACACCTGGTCTGCATGTTCGTCCGGCCGTGTATCATGCCGGGATTTAATGAAATTGGAGATTATCGCGGTAAGCTGCCATCATTTTCGGTATATTGCTTTCAGAAGCTGGCTCCTCTCCGCGCCCTCTTCTCCCCCCCCCCYCCCMYCCCCSCTCGGCGGCCTATAATTCTGCTGGCGAAATGATTGTTATCGCGCTTTAATGCGACCTGCTTGTCTTTTCAGACTCGCGCTCGGACAATTATCGCTGCTCGCCGAGAATTAACGGGAGCTCAATTAGAGTAATTATAATTATCCTAGAATAAATATTCTCCGGCGGCGAGACCGACAGCCCTCATAAAATTTTGATGTAACGATGGAATTATTTATTCAACGTGACACCATCGCGGAGAGAGACGTTTATTATATATTTATGCGCGTGTCGTCACGAAATGCGGACAATAATATCTCGCCGAGAGAAATCCTGCGCGATTTTCCGTTCGCGTCGATTCGCGCCACGCTCTACGCGTGCGGAAAAGCTTAACGAAATTCCAGCTTCGAGCCATCGAGTCAGCGGACGATCGAGATAACCGGCGATATTCCACGCAAATCGCCGGTCTTTTCCGGCGACGTATTCGTAAGATTCTGTCGATAATTTGTACCGCATAGAACGACAATAGAACGACAAAGGACCGTCAAGGGCTCCAGGACTTTTCCGGATAAATCGATCCCTCTCACCAACCATCCGTGGCTCACTTCTACCTCGTGGCGGAAATCGTCATGGTCGTCGTCGTCGACGGCGGTTGCCATCTCTTGCACAAATTAACGCTCCGACTATTCCTCCTTTACGTCGACAATAATGTGCATCGCGCCGAAACTACTCGCCCTTCCTGAACACCGAGAGAGAGAGAGAGAGAGAGAGAGAGAGCCGGTAATTAGCATAATTCGCGATAAAAAACGCTTCCGCGGAGCGACGTCGAGATCGCGAGAAGCGCAGAAGAGAGATGCGAGAACGGAAGGACCCTTCACAGCTCATCCATGGATTTCGAAAGTCGCGCATTTTGTGAGGATACCTCAGTGCCTTTTTTTCGCCTTTTTTTATCTTTGAAGGAGAAAGAAAGGGAGATATGATACTTCAAAGCGATATTTCTGTGCAGTAATAATAACTCAACTAACATGTAGAATCGTGTATCATGGAAGCTGGTGAAGGTCGATCGAAATAAAATGAAGGAACGAAACGAAGATAATGTCTCGCTTTGGTATGCGAGTGGCTCCGAATGCTCCGCGCCTTATCTAATGGCCACTTTTGGCTGTGCGATAAGTAACGCCTCGTTCATCTCGATAAGTATATACGTGAGCTAGAGATAGAGATAAAGCCGGCAAATAGCGTGAAGACGCTCGATGATAATTCACTCGGTGAATTTCGATGAGAACCCGGAATGATACACGCTCGATATGTCGGGGCACCATTCTTTAAATGAATTTTACAAAAAGAGGATCCATCGCGAAGACAATGGATTATCTCCGTTAATGACTCAATGGGTGCTGGACTTGATGATTTAATAATAATAACTGTCGTTAGGGTGTCGCCTAACGTAGCCGACATGCAGAAATACCGTAGCCTGAAAATTAAGCTCGAGATAAAAGTAACATCGGGCAAGAATGGAGCATTAAAGGGGAAGTGGATCGGCCTGGCAAATGCGATGTCTCGATAAAGGGACAATAATGTGCGGCGGGCCATGTCGTAATTTCAATTTACCAGACTGCAAAGGTCTGACTAAGGGCCCTTGAGAAGAGTGTTGCATCCTCGTCGTTGATGCACTTGCACCTGTGCGGATTATGCAACGCGTCTAGCGGACTTAATATGAAAGTATCGGTTTACCGCTGCGGTAATTATAGCGCGCGCGCTACGGCAGGGCTGTATTTCACGAATCAACGCAAAATTTGCCCGAAATTCTTTCGGGTCACAGCAAACGCTGTGTCTTTTTCTGTGATTCTGAGACTCGAGAGATATTTCTCCGTTAACCCTTTATTCATTTTTATTCATATCTTCAATGTCCAGCTTTTGATTACAATAATCAGATCTCAATTATCGTACATTTTAACGAATTCTGTGATACTATATCAGCCAAGCACGATAGTGCTACCGTTGCTTCGCGATTTTGTCTTCTTTTGTTCCCGTCCACGATGACTCGTTCTTCCAGCTTCGACTCAGGAGAGACTCATTAAAGAATTCCGCGCGGCTTGGGAAATCGCTATTATTTTCCACGGGTCTTGCAGCGCGGGCAGGTATCGCGGGACCAAATCTGCGTGCTACTTACGAGAAAATTCGGAATTCCCGTTGAGACCACTAGGGATGTTGGCTGTGTGGTTAAGATCAAGAGACTTATTCCCATTTCCTTGGCAAATTCCCCGAGAATTTCATTCATTGTGAAGGGGATAACGGAAAATTTACGGACTACGGATAATCTAATTTATCACATGCGCGCGTGCACATGTGCGCGAAGGAGAGAAGTCATTTCTGGTTGAATCATCCGATGATCTGCATCCAATTCGACATGACTAAGGCATGATTAATCCTATTTGTATTTAATTAGTGACAAATAAGTCGTCGGTGATCTAATTGTACGATTTCGATTAATATGAAAAAAATTCTGTGTATTTCATTTATTTATAATCGGATTGGCGGATTGTCTCTTTGTCAAGTTTTAAATGCACTCTCTCTTTGTCTCTCTCTCTCTCTCTCTCTCTCTCTCTCTCTCTCTCTCTCTCTCTCTCTCTCTCTTTCGCTTTCAAAGTTTAAATGGAGAGAAAGCACAATTTCTTAGGAAATTTATGTATCGCGTGTTATAGATTTTTGATGCGAAATTCATTAAAATTCATTAAAATTCATTAAAATTCATTAACTGCAAGTCTGCGTGAACTCGACGTTCTCAGCTTTTCCGGCGAGGCTTACGTACGGAAGAAGGAAGAGGGAAAACCGCATACGTGCGGATTGAGCTAATGCGCCATATGTGGATCTGCCTCTTTAATCTTGACCCTCGTTACAATCGCAAACCCTCTATCGCGGAGGTGAATCATCCCCGTTGTCCGAGTTGTTCGTCGTAAACGTGCTTTAGCCTGCGATTCGTGACAATTCCTAGAATCGCGTTTCTTGGAGTTTCTTCTTACGCCAGTTCTTCATGTTCTGCCGTTGCCAAGATTAATTTTTCGGGCCGAAAATCGCGTCACGGTGAAAAAATTCCGGAACGGGCTTCTCGGAGGTCGTTGATAAAATTTTTGGCGATAAAGTTTTTTACGATTTTCGACGCACGATTCCTAGAGTCGTCGTGCTTCTTGGTATTTGTTCCTGCGCCGCCGTTTACCGTTCCCTGTTATAAAATTCATTTTCTCCAGGCTGGGAATTGTGTCGACGACGAAACGAACTTTGTCGAATTTCGTCGCGGAGCAGTTTTCGGAATTTCACGGATGGAGCCCTTAAAATCGGAGCATCGCATCGGATTCGACGGATTCTGATTAGCGTGGGGGTCAACAAGGAGCAAGAGTCACCGTAGACTTTCAATTCCGTCGTCAAAAATAGAGTGCTCGATACGCACGTAGTGCCAGTCATCGTGTCGGTATATGGGATCCTCGCGTTAACCTTGACCCTCGCATATAGCTGCGATGGTGGTCACCACGCCCCAGTCGGTGAACCATCTCCGTTACTACCCCGTAAACGCTTTTATCTCGGCGCTGCGCGAGCAACGCGATTGCCGAGGCTCATTTTTTTTCCTCTCTCCTCCACGATTATATGGAACTCGCGGACATCGCTGCTGGCTCGTATCGATCTCTTCGCCTGCTGAACATCCGCCGCTGGTGCTCCCTCTCTTCCTCTCACTCTCTCTCTCTCTTCCTTCAACCAACGGGATCACTCGTGCATCGAATATTCAATACATCGGGTAATACGAGGTAATAAATTGAAGACTTGACGCGACAGAATCCACTGATGGCCATATCCCCGATGTTATATCTCTTCTCTTTTTTATTATTGAAAAATTGCCTTTAAAAGTCAAGATGTATTTTCCGCATTCCGTCAAATTCTTGTCAGTCGTCAGCCGCATAACGGGGCTGAGAGATAAAAGCGATAGAATGGCAGTCAGATATTGCATCGGTTTGTGGCAAGTATTTATGGCGTCTTTCTGGTGAGATTTCACAAGGCGATTATTTATTTAATCGTTATCTTGTCGCGTTCGCCGTCCTTACGATAGTTTCACAATCCCGTTCTATCTATTAGTTGTTCTTTCCGTTTAATGGAGAAAAAAAAACCAAAAAAACAGAATTAATGCTACAAACTTTCGATTATGATCCAGTAGCTTGATAAATCATGATAAATGACAAGTCTCTTTATTCCACGTCGTTTCAAGGATGATCGCAATTAATTCAAACGTAGCAATTGATGGATATAATTTTTTCTTGTCATTTGCTTAATTTTATTCGCTATGAAAACTCGATCGGAGAAACGAGGTCTGACATTGATCGCCGATGAAGAAACAATTACACGCGAAATAATATATTTCGTTCACACGTGGAAATATAGGCTGAGACGGTTGTGCGAAGTCGGCGGAGGTCTCACACAGCGCAAAGTATAATTAGTTTCGCTCTTTATGGACGTAGTAGTCCACGGATACGCTATGCGGGTGTTCGAACCGGCAACTCATTGGAAAAAGTGCGTACACATATAGCCCTCAGGCTTACATTCTTTCTCGTTCGGTAAATTGTCCTTTCTCGGCGAACCGAAGGCTGAGACTGAACAAAGTATGACATACCTGACGAAATTCTATTCAGACCTCGGCTCGAGACAGTTAGTCATGTACGCGGAAATGCGATTTTAACGAAGCGTTAAAATCACATTTCCGTCGACGGCGCGTTCTTATATGTTCAACTTGAAAGTCGCAGCATGAACTTGGAGTACAAATTAGACATCGAGCGGATAAAAGCGAAACATTACATTGTCGGAAAAAAAAAGAAAATTCGGCAGCGACCAATTCGGACCAAGCAGATGATCGTTGTTGCTGAATTCTTCATTTCAGAAAAATCATTACAGATATGACAAACTATAGATACGAGCTCACGATTGTTTATGAAAAGATTTCATTAAAGAGCCATTAAAGAGCTTTGAGATAATGCAATTGCATCTTACAGCTAATGAAACGATAGTTGATGTCAACTTTCTAATGCAGGACGGCAGCATCGAGCTAAAAAATCCTGGACCTTCGGCTTAAAACGTTCAAGCAGCTTGCCGTGTACCGCAGCCAGGGAAGCGAATGGAAAATAAGAAAGAAGAAGAAGGTAAAAAGAAGGAAGGAGAAAAGCGTTGCTACAGGCGTCAGGATAAAGGTACATGTATTCTTTTTAAGGCGAAACACTTTACTGCCGCTCGTTCCAACGGCGGTAATGGAGAGAGCTCGGCCACCCCCGAAGAATTAATTCGGGGCTAAAACCAAGGCGAGCCCACCCCCCACCGATATCGAGTCGCTCGCCCGGAAGTGTTAGTGTCTACTTACCACTCCTTCAGTTGGCTTTTTTACTTTAGTTGACCGCATTAACGCTTGGTCTCGCGTTTCGTAGGGGCTTCTCGAGCTGTCGGAGCGATTTCTAATTTAGCCACCAATTTAAGTAATATCGCGCCGGTAATCACGCGCCTCCCGGGAGGGAGGGGGAGGGAGGAGGGGGGGGGCGTCGGATACCGGAATTTCCAGCTCGGGGCGCGAGATCGCTCCCCCAGCGGAATTCTATTTCGCGCAAAATATTAATTTCTCATTCGCCGTTCTTCCTTTTCTCTCGCTCTCTTTGCGAGTGTGGTAGCGCGATGATCAATTGGTTATTTATATCTTATTCAAGGCAGAGTAACGAGACAGCGACGATAGGAATTTTATTTTAAATTCTCGCTCGCGATGTCAAGCGAGGAAGCATTACGTCGTAATCATCACGCGCATGCAGGAAGTGCGGTATCTAGATGCTTAACGCGGACGAAGGACGTAAGTATAAATGGCATACAGGCGCGCGTCAATCAATGAAACGGACGCCCGCACAAATCTCATCCAACAGAGTAGTCCAAAGCGCGCTGTTTCTTCCGTAAGTTTAACGACCGGTAGGTAACCTTGCCATTGCGCTTGAATTTCATTCGCCGCAAACTGCGCGCGCGATGCGGGATACTTATTCAGTACGATGATGCCCGGCCGTTCAGGCCCGGCCATATTTAAACTGATTCTGAAAATCTCTCGGAACGAATCCGCTTTCTTTTCTTTTCTTTTCTTCCTTTTTTTTTTTTTTGTTTGCCGGGCTTCTGCAGATTCTTGGCGCAGTCGCCCGGCCTCTCGTACCATTTTGCCTTCGACGAAGCGGCCTTTCGGCCTCTCTCCTCTATTCATCCCTCTGCTGCGTGTCCAAGTGCCTACCATTAGTGCGAGCAAGACGAGAACAAACCTCCCCATACGATAGCCGGAGCGGCACTGAGGGAGGGGAACGAGGACGTCGAAGACGAAGAATGGAAACGGGCGCTCTTGCGCGCCAGACAGAGACACGACGAGATCGAATGTCCCACCACGCACCGTCACGGAAACGACCGAGGTTGGACGAAACGGCCGAGACGGCAGCTCAGTCGCGCGCGAGACGTGCACCGTGATGTGCTGTACTCGCGGTTGCCCCTGCAACGGTGCTGCTGCTGCGCGTGGAAAATCTCGGGACGCACTGCTGCCTCCGGTCATTGCGAATCGTGCGCGTGCGTTACACCAGCGTTCGTTTGTCGTTTCCTGTGCGAGTATCGTGACGTATATCGCGCAACGTTATGAGTGGAGGAGAGTGGCGGGTGAGGATCGCTTAAACGTGGCATGCTGATATCTCACGCGAGACGTGTAGCAATAAGAAGAAATGCACATCTGTCTTGCACGAGTACGAGTACCAGTTCAAGACCAACTTTCATCAATTGATTATTTTGTAGGGTTAGCGGGAATTGCATCATGCGCGGAGATTCTCATCTCGCGCGGAGATGCTCATTCTCCGAGCTGAAATGACATAGTTGATCGTACAAAGGAAACTTCAATGTTCAACTAACGATTAGGTCCACATAGAGCTTCTATTCTCCCGGATCCTCGATTATCCCCGATAAGAGAGGAAAAATTCTTTGCATAAATTCTTCAAACTTAACGTAATGATTTTATTAATCTCGAATTATTAATTTATATTCTTCCAAACTGTTGCCTGTTACTGCAACAATGCTTAACACGAGTAGATTTCTCTGTCAAATTTATGCGACTATCGATATCTACAGAAGCGCGAACAGCTCGTTTCCGTTAGCTCGTGTCTGTAGCCTGCTACGTATGGAACTTCTCTTTCGATCGGATAAACGCTATTCGAGACCGTATCCATAGGGATTGATGCCTTGATGCCGCTTCCATTGCATCATTGAATCGTCAGATGATTTAAAGTAGATCCTTTGCAGCTTCTTCCTCGTGCACGCGAACTGAGATGTTCCATTGACTATAGTCGTCAAACGAGTCAGCTTTGCTGTGCGGCAATTCCGGATCCGGTGTCCCGGTTTTCTCGCAGATTCTTTT
The DNA here is from genome assembly GCA_020341155.1 of Eciton burchellii. Classification (NCBI taxonomy): domain Eukaryota; kingdom Metazoa; phylum Arthropoda; class Insecta; order Hymenoptera; family Formicidae; genus Eciton; species Eciton burchellii. The sequence continues at coordinate 1,097,881 of JAHMML010000041.1, read as the reverse complement.
ATTCTCTACAAGTCTTTTCATTGTAGGAAGTCGTTGGTTTCAGCGCGTTGCTCGAGACGTCGCTCTTGACGTCGAAGCGCGATACTGTTCCGTTATCTTCCGGATGTGTTCCATAAATCCCGGAAGGTTGGTGACTCACTTGCCGTTTAAAGCAAATTCAAGAAAGAATTCTTGATTCTGTTGGTCAGCAGGTCGACCCTTTTCCTTCTCGCGTGGTTTAAGAAACGTCTTGCAAAAGTTATTCGCATACGAGGCATCTCTGCTCTCGCTGTATTAATCATCTCTTCGAGAACTTCTGGCACGCTCGTCTTTTCTCTGAGATAGTTTCTCGCTTACCTCCGGCCGCGCGCATCGTCCCACCCTCACTAATCGGCTATTTGCGCTCGAGGGGATTTACCTTACTCCATGATGATCGATATGAATTTGGACTCTGGCCGATAATACGTGGCTCTCAATGTTCTGGTCTTACAGAATAGCGGAGGTTGTTGCGGTATTTTATCCACGATTATCCCTCGATCTCATCTCTCGATTATCTGCAACGATCGCAAGGAAGACCGAAATTGTTACCGAAATGTGAGTTATAGTTATCTGCGGGCAACCTTGAGTCTGCGACTAGTTGGAGAAGAACGAGTATTTGTGCTTTGAGATCTTGCGATGCGAGAATCGGCGAGAGCATCGATACTCGCTCGTGTTTTAATATCCGTCCTTTTGACATCGCTCAAAATGCACATTAACGAAACGTGATTCGTTAGCGCAAGAAACGATCCGATAAATCGGATGCACCGGGAAACACGCGCGCGCGCGCGCGTGTGCGATTTTAGTGAAATAAGTTCCGTGAAACAGAAATACCGCAGAAACTCTCCTCGCGGAAAACTCATTTCGCGACTCGAACCGTTTCACTTTTGATACTCGCGTTCAAATAACCAGATAGCCGACGCAACAAACGCGCAAAAGTGTGAGTGTTCCGACATGCCAGTAGCTCTCTGGAAATTGATTCGCGGAGAGAGAACGCGTTCTCTGACGTAAAGGTGAAAGAGCGTTCCAATCCGTCGACCTAATAACTTGATTATCTTTCAAACGGCTGCGCGCACATGCGATATGCGAAGAGGACTCGCCGGAAGCGTTTTGTACGGATTGTAAAGCCTCTCGCGAAGCGTTTCATTATTTATAGCGGACCGCGGGCGTCTAAATAACGATAACGATAACAACAGGCTTGCGTGGGTACACGCGCGCGCGCGGTTGGTCCACGGATCGTTCGGGCGTTGCGGCGATCCGACGAGCTGTCAGCCGCTATCTCTCTCTCTCTCTCTCTTTCTCTCTGCCGTTCCCCGAGCCCCGGAATCGTCGCACGGCGACAATTTCCGCGAGCTCTCTTGCTCTGTCGCCTCGAGCGATCCGCCGCTGGGCCTCTCCTCTATACGTGCAGCCTCCGCGTTTCGTCGTCGCCGCCTCGGCGCGGAAAACGTGCTTGCATCCGGCCGTTACGTGTCCCTACGTATTTTCGGCGACTCGAGCAGATCGATCGTCACCACTCCCTCCCTCCCTCCCTCCCTCCCTCCCTCCCTCCCTCCCTCCCTCCTGCCGTCTCCCGCTTGTCGTCGGTCGCGCGCGCCCATGTGACTCCTCCATCCGCAACGCTGGTCCAGCGTCGCGCGCGTGACCACTCCGTGATCAGCTTGCAATCGGAATAACAGCCGAATGGATCTATGCGCTTCCGCTTTCTGTCCCGGTGATTCCCGGATCCCGATTGCGGAAGACGCAGAATGGGCCTGATGGACCGTCGAGGATCGACCGCTGGGTGCGGGATGAATCTGAACGAGCGGGACAATTAAGCGGGCAATTTGCGCGCGAGGACTTGCCGATTAATCGGTCAGAAGTATCCACTCGGTGAATTCCCGATCGTCTGGGACTCCGTCGCGACGAAAAGCGCCAGAGCAACGATCCGTGTCGAGTCGAAGGTAAAAATAAAAGGAAGCAGATGTGTCTCAAGGCTAACGGACCGCGTATTATATGGCCGTCAGAAACGCGGAATTGGTGCGTTTGGCTCCTCTCCTCGCCGGTTTATCCCCGTCATATTGCCTAGGAAAGTGTGTTTATTGCACGGGAGATACGTCTCTCAGACATCGTAAACATTGACGGTGACCCAACAGCTCCTTTCTCCTTTATGCCTCTTCCGCCAAACCTTCCGTCATTCCGTTCTTCCGGTCTCGCCCGGCGCATGGAGAACCGCGCGTTATTGCCTTGCCTGCTTTGTCAGCGATTACAGCCTCCTTTCAGCCTTCCATCATTCACCAGAGCGATCAAGACAGCGCCAGCCCGGCATCGATCCGATTATTCTCGTCGCACGGTCAGAGGATCGAATCTGTTCACGGCGCTCTCGTGGCGCGGCGATCCTCTGTCGATCCTCCCTTGTAAAAGCGTCGTGAATTTATGATAGCCGAGTATTTGCAGAAAATCGAGGGACGAATCGCTGGGGAGTTTCGACGTGTCGTAAGGCCGGCGTAGTTATTACGTAACTTTCCCCCTCATCCTCAGCGTGAGGAGAATACCGAGCTTCCAAGCTCGGCCGAGCCCCTCCCYCCCYCCCCCYCCCCTCTAGCCCCGCGAGGCGGCTGCCGAGCGCGCGCGCGCGTTACACGTAGAACGAGAAGAATTACGCGGATGGCGGTCTGTTCTTTTCTTTTTTTTTTTTATTGATAGCGCGACGATCAAGCACGGACGTGCGCGTGCGATATAATGGAAGGGAAGATGAGAGATCGAGATGGGGGGAGGGAGGTCCGTCGAGAATTTCCAAATGCAGCAGCGGGGCATGTACCGACGGGGGAAATCCGTATTTATAACGGCGGGCACGTGCCCGCGCTCTCTCGCGCTCTCGTTCTCTCGTTCGGCGGTGATGAATAACTGATGCCATATCCAATCAGTAAATGGAATCCGCGCACCGGCCGTGGCTGCCGAGAACTGCCGCTAACAAGAATTTAAGACGCGAGTTTCGGAGGAAATCTCGCCCGGTGGATGTTCCTCCGCGCGTGGGGTGAACGGCGAGGTCGCGTGCGCGATATCGAGACGACCTTGATGCGCGGGGCGATTGATCTCCCGTCCGGAAATTGATCTCGGGCATTTTGAGGGGCTAAAGCCGCTGCTTAATGCAGCATATCGAGTGCTTCGAGCCGCTTTCGATCATATTAGCGTTCGCGCATGTTGATTTGCGTGTTATCTCGTGTCCTTGTTCGGGCTTGGCTTTTAGTTCTCGCGAGCGATCAAATTAGCGCGAGTTGATCAATCGCGCATCTCGTCGCATCTCGTCGCTTAATCGCTCGATAGCGATAAGAAGCAGATTCTAGACTCGAGGAAAGCCCCGCTAGCTTTAACCTAATTATTATTATGTGAGAATGTAATTACGGAATTTGTTCGTGCGCCTTACATACGTGTGTATTATGTACAGCTAATTCGTTAGCCGGCGAATTAGGTCGTTAAATTTAACGCAAACCTTGGCGCGTGTGTTTAATATGAATAACGTAGCTCACCAACGGACCTACCAACACGGGGACAGATCATATTTCTCTCTGGTCGAGATTAATCAACGAGAGCGGAATAAAATATTAAACGGAGGGCATGAGATTTTCGAACAATTTCGCTCGGAATGTCGATTAATGGAGCGCTATTTTTATCGATGTCAAATTTTTTGTTTCCTGCTTTCTTCTTTCTTTCTCTTTCCTTTCTTTTCCCCCTAAAAATTGGAGCTCGTATTAATTTCCCAAATGTCCGGCCGCAAAACGAACGGCTGTGATCCAAAGCCGAGTCGACGTATCAATAAAATAACGTCTTGCTGAAATGATTACAGATTGCCATCGGTTCGTTCTAATTACAGATCATCGATGCGTCTACAATCTTGAAACTGAAGAAGCTGGAATCTACGCTAGCAAGATACCAACGAGACTTTATCGCTCGCGATGATTGGGAACGAGAGAAGCTCTCGGTCCAAGGTTGAGAGGCTGCGCGTGTTGTATAATAGCCACGCGGTTGAAAATGCGATCTCGAAGCGGCAGGGCCGTAAGATCGGGCACCTGCTCTCTCTCTCTCTCTTTCTCTCTCTCTCTCTCTCTCTCTTTCTGGATGCTATTTCCGTACGCGCGGCGATTGAGCGGGTCGGCAAGACGAATCGACGCCAAGAATTCTGCGAATAATCGAACCCACATCCTCATGGGGAAGCTTTGAACTCGCGTATATGCCGTTCGATAACTAGTTTTATTTGCTCAAGTTCCAGCCTGAATCGAATCGGTTTTCGAGGGATTGAATCGCAGGATTTTCGGCATAACTCGACGAACACTACGATATAAAATTACAATCGATGTGACCATTTCGTGAAGGATATTTCATCTCGCTTGGAGAGAGAGAGAGAGAGAGAGAGAGAGAGAGAGAGAGAGAGAGAGAGAGAGAGAGGAGAGATCGTTCTTAAAAGGGAAAGAGATGTGCGAGTGCGTAAGATATTCGCAATCTTATTCTTTATTATTTCGTACGAGTATTATCGGTGATGAGAGTACCGCACGGCTTAGAGCGTGAAAGCGTCGTCACGGAATGACGATAAAACGCGGATCTCGAATCGCGGACTGATTCGCGGCCGCGAAAGTGCATTTTATTGAGGCAGATCCCGCGCGAGAAAAATTCGAGCGTCCTTCGGCCGCGCGAGATTCTCTTCCGGAGGAAAATACTTTCTCGGTAAGACCGTAATAGAATTTTCTGGGTGTTCGCGCACATCGTAAATGATCCCACAACGTATTTCCCGGAAGAGCAAGAAGGTATCTTTTATTTGTAGACGAGAGGCGTCATTCGCGCGTTCGTTCCCTCCGCTACGAGCATGGGACCGATTCATCGGCGGCAGGACAAACGTTGAGGAAGCATCGACGAAACACGGGAGAACAGGGACGCGTACTGTGCCCGGCTGGTCTCGCTATCGGTGCCTGTTATCGACACGAGAAAGCGGTTGACAGAGTTTGCCGAGTAACCGATGCCAGCCGGTTCGGACCAGGATGGTCCGTTTCATACGCTCCGTTGTGCCCTGAAATGTGACTCAGCCGAGGAACAGAAATCTTGGTCGGTTCGAGAAACGGAGGAAAAAGAGATAGAGAGAGAGAGAGAGAGAGAGAGAGAGAGAGAGAGAGAGAAAGTATGTGTGGTGTTTGTCGCGTTGGGGCTTGCTCGTGGCGAGCTTATCTTCCGTGCTCGATTGCGCCGAACACAATTTGTGGTCCCTGATGTCGGCTCTCTTCTGACGCGCGATTACGTGTCCGCGCTCGGCAATCGGGTTAAATATATTTAATCGCGCTGATAGATATACGAGAGCGCGTACGAAGAAACCAACGAGTGTTCATAGGAAATAAAGAGGCGCGAGATATCGTCGTTGTCCTCGGGAAGCACATGGACGCCTCGGATATCGATTACACGCAGCGCGTTCGGAGATTCGAGTGTCCTCTCGATAAGAAGAAATAGAGAGAACGTTATTCTGGCGGTCGTTGCGCCAGAAATTCTAAAGATACCAGATAGACAAATGCGCGAATATGGATTCCTAGACAAAGTAATGATCTACCTTGGACTTTCTTCTTTCAGATATCACGATAGGACGTGAGTTTTTATCATTCAACGGCAAGTTTTCCGTGTTGGAAGCAATGCGTGCCCAAAGCCCCTTATCATTCTCCTGTCCGGTGTAGAATTAGACGACTGGACGGAGAACTGATAAGGGCCGGAGGGTCACAGAATCATCGTGGGATGCGTTACATTCTTTTCGCCTGTGGGACATCGGAAACACGTGGGAATAGCAGGATTCACACTCGCGTTTATATTTATAAGCTGGACGAAGAAACATCATTTACGGAATCGGATCAACGCGGTGAAAGTCAACGGAAAGATAACGGCGGAACATCGTTATTGATCAATTCTGTTATTTAGATATTTATTTATGTACATAGAATTTTATTATTCCATAAAATTCAAAAATTATCTGTATCTTGTTAATAAAGGATTCGTATAAAAGTGTAGAGCTCTCGCGTGCTAACGCGAGAGGATAGAATGAATCATAATATCCGATAACAATTTTATCGTACAAATGTACGTTTTATTGTAAACGCAATAAATTATGTAAAAAATTTTGGTAACTTTATATCACTTGGACATCCCCTAAGAATATTATCTCGTTGGAAGTATAATTTAGATGAAGCAGCAGCAGCGACGCTCTAATGGAATAAACGATTAAAAGGAATTCATTTCCTACATATATCCAATCAAATCCGTCTTTGTAAAGAGAGAGAACCGCAAAAGGACGCGTTTGCGAGATCTCCCCATGAATTTTCACGTAACTTTTGCATCATCCGCAACAATTATCGAATAAATTGCAAGAACTTGGATCCTACAAACGCGCGAACGCTCCGCGGACGATTAGTTATGCCCCCGTGCTCTTGGACGCCGCGTGTTCCACTTCGTAATTCGGATTAATCTGGATGATCTGCCTGGGTGTGGCCTCGCACAGTTTCCTCGGCTCATTTTGTACGATCAATATCTGCTTCGGCTCGTCCGACTTCTCCGCAGATTGCAAAAACTGATTTACCCCTACGATCTTCAATGCCGGCAGGCCCTTTATGATCGTCGCGTTTGGGATTGCAAGGTTCGCGGCGGTGCAGTCCATCTTTGGAAAGATCACTGGATTCTTCGTGACGGAAACGATCTGTTTTTTCGGTACGTTCGGGTTCTCCGAGATCGATCGTTTCACGCCACCGGACATCGGCACGGTCAGCATCTCGGGATTATTAACCGATATTATCTTGGGCCCAAGAACTATTCCATTCCCTGCAAGGGATTGAACATTAAGAGTAAAACTGATCGCGCTACCATCTTTTTGATGGTTCAACTTGGTACATTTTCTCTTTTTCATTAAAAAAAGAAAGAAGGAAAGAAAAAAAAACCGAAAAGATATATATTCGAGAAGAACAGCGAGTCGCTGGACGAAATTTAATTAATTTGTCTATCGTCGAGACGAGATCTCGGTAATAAAGGTAAGATTACTTCTTGCTAACTGAAAGTTTGAAAAGAATTTAATTAAGATCGACAAGCAAAGTTATTAAGGAGGCAAGTAAAATTATCGAAAGCCGCATTAACAACTTGCCTTTCTGCATCGCCTTCGTTACCGGGCAATCTTTATGAGCCAGTAAGAGAGTTTTCAGCTTCGCTATCTCCGTACGTAGAACTTTCACTTCCATCTGTAACGCCGCGTTTGCCTCGTTCACATTTGTAACTGTTCGCTGTAAATCTTGGATCCACGCTTTCCTCTTTGCTCTCGCGCGCATGGAACTCGCACGATTGCGTTCGAGTATGTCTTTCTTCTTAAGCTGGTCGATCGTTTTCTTGCCGATTTCTTTTTTCGACGCATTCGCCGCGTCAGTTCTAACAGATCCTTCGATCGCTTTTTCATTTTGCACGGTGTTGTTCTTGGATAGGCTTTGCTTCAGTTTCTATAACGTGTATTTTAAGCGACTCGTCGAAGCGAAGTATAAGCACGTTTTAACGTAGCTTACCATTTTCGCCAAGGATAATCTGGAAGTAATGATTTTCTTAGGCTCCGATCTGAACATTGCGCATCGCAGAGACGGCTCGGTTTTGATAACAACGGTTTGTTGCTGTTTGGTAGCGACATTAGATATGCCGGAAGGTTCGGACACCGGTATCGCCGATAGTTGCATCAACTTGCCATCCGCGGTTTTTAACAGTAGCTGCACTTCCTCCCCATTAATGGACCTTAACAAGGGAACATTTCAACATTTTGTGACACGCGCATCATTGTAATTCCAAAAATATTTCTAAATATCAGTAGAGAGATATCAAATTATCTCAGAAGGATTTTATGGTATCTGCTTCTGTTGACATGCTCTTTCATTCGTTGGAAAACAAAATTTACATGAAAGTCGTATAAAAGAGAGGAAGATTCAAAATAAAAATGATGGGGAATAATCGTTAATCGTAAAATACATTGAAAAATCGAAAGCATTATATATATATATATATAAAATAGAATACGCCGTGTTGTAACCAAGGCAATTCTCATAACTGCGAAGGAGAGCGATGATTCTTACAGATGTGACGTAGGCTGCGTTGGTAACAGTTTCGGCGTAGTATTCGCATCTGAGACAATAATATCTGGCGTGAGAGCAATATCCTTCGCGGATGCGACGTCTGCGTCTTTCATCAGTTCTTGCGTTTCGTTTGCATTTAACTTAATGCCGCTGCACTCGTCGGCCTTTATTACGCTTTCTTCATCCGTGCTTTTCTCGCTGAGGGACACAGTCGAGGGACAGTCCTCGACATTGTCCTCTGAAAGAATTTGATCGCTCGCAGGAAGTACGTCCGATATATAAGGAAAGATATGCGGAGTGTGCAGCGTGTCATCTCCAATTCCAGCCTGCAAAAGAGGTAAGTGCAAAATGCGCTACGTTAGCACGCATATTCCTCCACATACAATTACAGAAAAGGGCAGCATGCGTCAACGATCAATATCGTAAGCTATTTGACAGATGACTTTCTCATCTTGCCTCCGGTACTGTAAGAGTGCCAGTATTTCCAGCCTCGACGGCTCTCCGGAACGTCTCTTCGAAAGGATTCACCACGTTCTGCAGATCTTGGAACAAACCCACCTCCTCGCAGTTCTTAAAGAATCTCGTTGGCGTGGGAGTCTGATCAGCTGCGAATTAAACAATTTCTCAGCATCCTCTGGCGAGACGCGTGCATGCGCACACCTGCAAAGTGGCCGGACGTGTCTTACCAACAAATCCTGCATTCTTTGTATTACCACCGAGATTCAGCATCATGTCGTGCTTCTTCTTGTGTACCGTTAACTGATCCTCGTTTGCAAAGCTCTGTAAAATGAGGAAAGGCACAGCAATGAAGCCGTGCGAGCCCGTTATTTCACGCCTCATCGTGCCTCAATGATGATTCTTAAACTTTGACAAGTCAGGTTGATCATCTAGGTTGATGCTTTCGCAGGGTAAGGAAAACCACTCACCATATTACAGCCTGATGCGGAGCAGGCGAACGGCTTCTCCGTGTCGGCCATTGTGAAACAAGATCCTCGCTGCGTCTTTCTTTCAGCTAAACTACAAGATTCACAGGTAATTTACAATTCTACTGATTATATTTAACGATTACTGCCCATGGGGGTCGTAATGTCGCGACCTGTTGTTCACGATGAATACACGAGCGGTTTTGCTTCCTCGACCGCAAACTGGTTAACGAGTCGCTTCAGTAAACAGCCGAGCTAATGGCCAGGATTATCGTGATGAACACGAAGAGGACTAGAGAGCGGTCCTACTTTCGACACCGCTCCTGAATCAGCTGTAGCCATGTTGGCGTTATGAGTCTATCGGCGTCGAACGTTGCTCGTATTGACTGAACGAGTGCTGCCATCTCATGGGAGACGCGAGAAAGTGCACGACTGCAGTCGATATCCCGTTACGAGAATAACATCGGAGCATCCGACAGCCTTTCCTCGGCGCGTCTGCTCTCCTACAATACGTTTTCCCGATTTTCCATTCGATTCTCTCGCGTCTTTTGCTCACACAGAAAACATCCCAAACGATCCATTGATCGCTGCGTACAATGATTTATGTAAATGATAAATTTAACGTGGACGCATCGAATGAAACAAGCGTGTACACTTGTACACGCTCCGAAAGCCGCGGAGGCATTTTGAGAGAATTCCTCTAATTATTCTCCGCAAAAATTAGCGGGGCGGAGGAGGGAGGGAGGGAGAACGTTCTCTCGTTCGCTCGCGTTTGTCGCGGCTTTCAGCATGACACGCACGAAAAGTCATGATCACACACGATTACACGGGAATGACACGGAAACGGCGCGGAGAGTGACGCAGAATGCGTGTTGGCGATGAGGTCTAAATTTACGCGTGGCTTTCCACCGCTGATTATATCAGTAGCTGTTACGTAGGCGAATTACGCGGGCACAAGTGCACAGTCTGTGCAGTCTAAAAAAAAAAAAAAAAAAAAAACGCTAAACATCCGCAACGTTCTTATTTGATAACAGCGCGATGTCGCTATCGCGCTGAACGGTTTCGTTAAAATGTCACGAACGATCGCGAGAGAGAAAAAGAGAGAGAGAGAGAAACGACTCATCGGGCATTAGGCGTTAGGGTAACGGGAAAGTTGATCGAAGTTTGATAGATCTCGTGACATAATTTACTTTTATAACATAAAACAGTCACAAGCGCGAATCTTCGTCTCTTTACCTTCTCGCGGATGCGCGCGCTCGATAAAGAGCGCCGGGAGGAAGCATTTCCTCTTCGCTCGATTCCTCACGTTCGCAAAATCGGCCTAATTGCTCGCCATGCAAACGAGCGCTTTCAAGAGATCCGCTGGTCGACCGGGGGTCTAATTTTCACGCGACGACGAGATTTCGAGGTGAAACCTCACGCGTGAAGAAAACAGATTGTCCCGCGCGATTGTGGCTCTCCGTGAAAGTGAGTAAGTTTCGGGATTACCAAGCGGGGAGGAAACAACAGCTTGGCAGGCATTGTGATAATTACATCTCGATAAAGGAAGAAAGAGAGAAAGAAAAATTCGCGCACGTCGTGCGCGAGCCAGAGGCTCAGCGATTGATTTACCTGAAGCGCGCAACTCGCGCGCTTCGTTTATGTCATTTTTCAGAACTAGATCTGAATCTTACGGACGAGAAGTATCGGCAGAGAAGGGAGGTAACTTCTGACGACAATTTCGGAAAAGGATAAGCAGAGAGAAAGAGAGCAGAGATACATATTAGAAAGCCAAGCGTCAAGATCAATAAGAAATTAATTAGAGAAGAATATGAGAAGTTTGTTGTGGAAGAAGGAAAAAAGACCAGAATAACAGTTGGGTAGAAAGTGATGATCTCGTTGAGCGCTTTTTATGTGGAAGAAACGCGTGTTGTACAAGCCGTACTCATCGTAATTTCACTGGCTAGATAGAAAAGGAACGCTTTGGACCCCTTGGACCCATCTGGAGAGAGTGAGGACAGGCCGAAGAGAGTGGTCTCGGATGCTGATGTTTCTGTTCCTCATCAGTAGTCAACCGCGTGTCGCGGTGCTCTATTCATTGGCTCGTTGACGAGACCATAAACGGTGATATTTAATAGTTTATCTCGCGCGATTATCTTGGATAAAGAGAATTTCGCGAAGTAAGCGTGCATCAACCACCTTGCATCAACAGATCTGTATCTGTTATGTGTAAAGCTGATTTATTCTCAAGAACGTGCGCTACTCTGCGAGCTGATCGAGTGTGTGCGTGCGTGCGTGCGTGCGTGTGTAACACAATAATTGTAACAGCGATAAAAAAAAAGATAAAAAAAGAACAGATACAAGGCAACAGATACAGGAGAGTAAATCAAGCCCTGACTGCAAGTTGCGATAGTAATTTTATTCTAAATTATAATAATATTATAATTTAGATGATAAAAATTATTGAGGATAAATCGTTCCGTATGAAGGTATCCAGCTTGGATCTCTAATTATTAAGTTTAATTTAAAAAACGATTTATAATGGACACGCATGTGTATTAAACTACTCATGTAACATTTATGGCAGATAACACTGGTGAGACAATCGATGCATCCATTGTTCAGCTAAACGACAATCGATCGTGTCGGAGGGAAAGCTCTGAACCCTTTCGCCAGTCTCCTCGAGAACCAGATCGTGTTCCACCATCGACCTTGATCTTGATAGAAATCCAGGTGAGATTGTTGATCGAATCGTTGCACTCACGTACGATCTTTTGGGACACGACTCGCCAATGCGAGTCAGAAAAAGTCTGCTGATCGATGTAACGATCGACTGTAAGCGTTTGCTCGTTTGCGAGAGTTAGTCTCTTAGTTTCTCTGCGTTAATTAAGATTTTACACTTGGCGTACAATTGGCGTCTTGTCAGCGACGTGTCCGATCGCTGAGCAGAAACGAATGCTTCTGGACACAGCCTGTCCTTTCTTTGAAGAAAGAAAGAAAGGCTTTCCAGCAAAACGGGACTCTTCGGGGACATGTTCATTGACAGATGACAGATTAAACTCAGATTCGCGAAAGTCATGTCAGACGTCATGCAGATGTATACGGTGCGATTCTCAACTTGCTGCTACGTTTGGGCGGACGAAGAAAGTCGAGTAATGAAAAACAATAGCGAGCTCGCGGATGAATTTTAATTCACGCGGGCTGAACTGACTCGCAATGTACGACTGAAAGTGATATTTTACTCTTTCCTTCGTCTTCAATCCGTTGTATATCATTGAAACAGATCTGCGGGAATTCCACAGCGAGATTTCATAATCCAATATCGCGATGGGACGATGTTTAGCCGAGCGTAATTTAATTTCACAAAGTGATGACGGATTCCTCTGTCGTTTCTTGAATCATTGTCATTCTCCGTCCTTGTCACTCTGACGGCAGGCTCGACCAAAACGTAACCGAGGAAGAGAATATATCTGCATGTTTCGATTTTAATAAAAGAAACGCATATTTATCGGCAATTTGTGGATCCGCGTCGCGGTGTTCGAGGAAGCCAAATGAAAAAGATCGTTCCTCGGAGCGATTCGGGATATTCGTGGGTCTGCGTGAATTCGCCCGATGCTCAGCATGGCGAACCGCCGTGATTGTCAAAGTCGAAAGTTACCGGCTAACTTTCACTAATAACCAAAGGTACAGCGTTGCGCGAGCGCGCGATTCCACATGTAGACCAGCCGAACGTTACGAAGCACTAAAAGGCGTGCCACTTGTCTCGATGGCCTGGTTTCGTGTCCCACTTTTGTGCCGGACTGTACGTGAACGTCTTGGACACGCTAGCATGAACCCGCTCACGGTACCTTGCTGAGGAACCAACGATGTGGACAAAGGCTCGAGTTCCAGGACCGACAGGGAAACCGAAGAGGGACGGGTCGAATCGCTCGCGATTCGCGATTTGTTATTTGTCCTTAATCCATCGGCGTGTCCTTGACACGTGCATCGCCGAAAATGCATCCGCATAGGTCTGCATGTAATTTGCAAATATAGTCTGGCGTTCAATTACTTTCGACTTTCGAGATTCGCTAGACTGCAAAGTCATCGGGCACGGTGGATTCGGCGGTGTCGTTAATGCCGAGGCGTTGTTAGACGATGTTCGCGAGCGTTCTCGTGTAGATTGAGGCAAATCGCGAGATTTAAAGGCGACATAATGAGGGCTCTTCTCGGAAGAACTCTTCACGACAAACGTTCCGTGTTAATCCTTTCGAGCGAGACCAGCGAGGTCTGATTCCCTGCTCGAGATAACATTGTACGTGATCTTCGTACGAGACAGATAAAAGTGTGAAGTGTGCAAGACGGTCGGATCTAGTGCTGAACGTGGGACACGAAATATGACACGTTAACGTGTACTCCAAGTCCGTGAACGATCCTCGCGAATCCTCGCTGATGGCAGATCCGCTGGATTACGCGATCCAATCGGCACTCCATCGCGACATTAATCGAGAAAGTAAAAAAAGAGCGCCGCAACCGAATCCGGGTGACATCGAAATTTATGTTTCACGCGGCGGGCCTTTCACGAGCCGGCAATTAACACTTTTCACCGCTGGCTCGTATTATTGGCCGCCCTTTGAACTCTGCCGGCGCCCGTCCGATTAAATGGAACGCTCGCGATTGAAGGCGGCAAAACAAATTTTATTTTGCCCCGATTGCAACGCGAACAAATCGCGCCGCGATAAAGGAAAGGGAGGAAAAGAGGAGAGAAAACCGGCTCTGTAAAAAAAAAAAAAAAAAGAAGAGAGAGAAAGGAAAAAAAAAACGACCCTGTGCTCTTTTTCATTTGAGGATTTATTTGGGCCCTCGGCGGGACGAGCAGCGGGACGGTCAAAGTGCAAGCTGAGAGCCACGAACGAGAGGTCATGAGGAAGACGGCAAAATGATCCGCTATCGAGCCACGATCGATCGACGAGCATGATCGGCGAACGACAGTGACTCGCGCAATCGTCATTGATCGCCGAAGGGAGAAATGGTTGCTTTCAAAATTGGAGCGCTCATCTCGCTGCTTCTGATCGCTGGCATCAGTTGTCTAGTTGGTAACAGGAGGAACGACCGGTTTCTAAGCAATTTCGGTAAGCGGCACTTGTTCGCTCAAGCTTTGTTTATTTTTGAGAATGACATTTCCTTAATGATTCAATGATGTGTCTTTCAGTTCAGCCGGAGAAAGATGAGAATCTCGAGAATGCGATCGATTCGCACGGGCAGATGAGATTCTTCGACGAACTCGGACGTAAGTGCGATACATTTTCAAATCTCAGCAAATCTCGTCGTCTCCTCGCCGAACGCGTGATGTATTTCCTGCGAATTGTGTGTTACCGATCGAGCAAGCGTTAAAACGAAACTTAATTTTTCCCCCTCGAAATTGCATCGAAAGAGAAAGCCCGCTCGTACGCCGCGTCGAATAACAAAATGGATTTCTCCCACGTCGACTTTGGTCGTGCAGATGCTCCAATGTTACCCTCAAAATGCTGTCACTTTCGTGATGCTCGCATTTTAACTAGCATGTGCAAACTAACGTTAATAGCTGGGCCGCCCTTCGCTCAGACAACTCCAGTTGATAAATGAACGATGCGTCAAGGTGATTAAACTGCGTACACGTTTACGCGGAACTTCGCGTAATAAATATGACGAACAAAGCGAGCTCGATGAAGCGACAGGTTTTAAGATCGCAAACGTTTTAAGACGGCAAACCGGTTGACGTTCACCGGATGTATATATTTATGAAACCAACGCGACCTATATCTTCATTTTCTAGATGATCCGACACTTCTTCGTTTCACGCGTTAATCATAATCGAGCTGATTACAAATTAGTTCGATACAACAACTGCGGGATCAACTCGCTGTCCTAAATTTAATAGGATACCTGCGAGCAGATCGTGTGAAACGAAAACACGTCACATTATCACGTCCAGCATATTTCAGATATTCGAGAGGAAAAAACTTCGGCAGAAAGAAAGAGACAGGGGGGGGGGAGAGATTCTTCTTTTATGCACGATATTTTTGTTCGACGCAGCACGAGAAGATTGCGAGCAGTATTTTCTGTCGCAAATGTGAACAGAGCACGAGAGCAGTCTTTTCGCGATTCACAGTTGAGTTAACAAGGGAGACGAAATCGGAATCGTACTTGAAAGGCCACTTACTGACGCTTACTTTCTACAAGAATATTTATAACGAAGAGTACACGGAAGCTCCGTTTTCACTGCGACCTCAGCGTGTTCCTTCGACATCGTTAAAGAAAAAAGCTGACCGATGACATCCTTCTCTCAATCGGGGATAAAAGGCACGTCAAATTACTCCGCAGCTATTAATTTCGTCTTAATCAATTCAATTTCTAATGAATCCCCGCGGCAAAGGAAGCTCAGAGATCCATTTAGGGATCTACTCGACGGCGGGACTACTTATTTCTATGCCAGAAAGGGAAAAGTTCCCCGATAAGATATAACTAAGTTAACGATAAGAGCAATTTATCCTTTTGGTCGAAATAATCTCAAGACGAGGATGTTCCATAAGTACTTCGCGTCGACGAGTTCTCACGTTTTATCCTCGGAAGCAAAAATACTTTCAGTGAAACCATGCGATGAAATTGGGTCGCGAAATCTCAGTGTGTCGAATCCATTCGATGTTAATGGCCAATCTAGCAAATAGCCATTCAAGGCCATTGATCTCTCACGCGTTGTGTTGCCTTCAATTATTTGTCAAAATAATTATCGTTAATCGATATTAGAGTTTCTAGACTTCCTAGAGTCTTTCAACATCCAACAAAATGTCCGTCGAGATTATCCTCTCGAAGAAATGATTTTTAATGCAAATTATCAAGGAGCACAGCGAGAAGAAATCAATGAAGCAACAGGAACAGTGAAGAGGAACATCGGCAGTCATTTGAGACGTAATTTTCGCCAGCAATCAGGCGATATCGACGATGGCAACAATAATAGTAAAAAGTAACGCAAGACACGGCTTAAATAATTCAAGCATAGGTCCATCGGAGAAGATCGCCAGCCTCCAGCCTCTTGAAGGCCTCCAGCCTTCACCTTCACGAGTCTATGCTCGCGTGGGTATTCGGCTGGATCGCATCCTAACGGAGTTTTCCGGCTGTATACGACAATGGCACGCCGATGGAACAATTTAACGAAAAAAGAAATGGAAAATGAGACGCACCGCGATGTGTTCCGGCAAAGGTGGGGAACCAATGTGAGACCAAGGGACGACACCGCTGTGGCCGTTGCGGGAAAGCTGACGCCGGTGAAAGCAGCGGACGCACTCCTTAGATCCCGATCGAGACTCGCGGGACATCAGCCAGTCCACGTGCGGAAGGCGTGCACTGTCACGGCTTCTCCGTTACCTCGGCGAGGCGTCGTAGGACGCTTTTGACCTTTGACCAACCTGGCAGGCACCTCGCATCTCGTTCTCGAGGAGATTATGGATCGCTACTTTGATTAACAGAAGAGAATGCACAGTGGACTAAAGTTACTCTGGGAGGAAATATCAGTGACGTTAAAATGATCGAGGCTGGTTTGAGGCGGAAGCATCGTTTGCATTGCATTTCTCGCCAAAGTCTTCAATGAGGCGTCAGAAAGCGTGAGAGTATCATCCATCAAACCTGCCACGTACGAAATTGTTCATTATTCAGAATTAATCGGTAAAGTGCATCGGTCACAAGGCACAGGCTCGTCTCGGTCCGACTCTGATTGATTATCGAGAATATATCGACAAGTTGGAAATTACTGCCTATATGAGCAAGAGGAGAGATTACAGAGGCTGAGAAGCTGACTGAAGGGAAATTAATTATGCGCCGATGAAATATTTTCTACATCTTTTTTGACTAATTCCGCGTTACCATCGCATTGCGTTTCGCAACTCTCGAGTGCACAGTGAGGCCGTGATGATGCGCGGAACATTTTCGAAGTGGTAAGCGGAAGTCAAAGCCGCGATCATGAAAATCGTGCTCACAGTGCTCCTGATCACCGTGGCGAGCGCTCTCGATCACTATGATCACTTCTATCCGTGGAAACGCAGCGACGACCTCAAGATCGCGACCAGATCGGTCGCACCGCCGATCAACGTTAAGGAAACTCATCGCTTGCAGCGATCCGGAGCGCAGACGATTCAGAGATCAAGACTGTCGAATTCACTCAAGGGTGACGTTCTCCAGAGCTCATCGAGAAGAACGCCGCTGGCCGAGGATTCAAATAAGCAACATGGTCCTTGGACCGTTAGGACGGAAGAGGCTCTGATGCGCGAGAATCGGGCCATTGGTAGCACCTTGACGAACATGATCAGCAGGCCGTCGTCGAGCAATCTCGAGCAGTATCAATATTTCTCCAATCTTCCCTATAACGACGACGCCTTGTCGAAGAACAGGGATTCGCTGAAGGATGGCGAGTTCGAGGAGTACTCCAAAGACAGCCAGGACCATTTCTTGGTTCATAACGCGGAGGAAGTGGAATGGAGTGGACAAGACGTATTTGAGAAGGACGAGCTAGACGAAGATATCAACGAAAGAGGCAAGAAGGAAATCCAGGAATTCCTGGACGAGATTAGACGAAGAAGATTGAACGGTGAATTCGAGGAATCGGTAGGTGCGTATCGACAAGGTAGGCGGAGGAAGCTCACCAGTCAGCAGCAAAGTGCTTTGCTAGTGGACACGCTGAGGAAGAAGCAAAACTACACCAATGACCATCGGGGACACAGCTCTAACTTACAGAGCGGCATTATGGATATGTTGGGCAGAAGTATGTTCGTAAGACAGAAAATGGAACGGAAATACTGTTGCGGAGGGTGCTATCAGAACGGTGATCACGATCGTGGACGATGTCCATTTATTTAACTCACTTTTCATGATAGACGCAGCACGCCATAACGATCACGGGTCAATAATTGACGTCGAATTACCGATATTACAAATGCATCCCGTAACGGCACTCTTTGCGCGAGGCGACGTGTGCGTGTTAGAGAGGATTTCTAGCTGATAGTAAATCGAGGATCAACGTCAAAGAAAAATAATCTTCCCCGTTTTATTAATATTGAGATTTAAGACAAGACCCCGATAGATACGCAGCAATCGAAGAATATAGCAAGCATATTAACCCAGTAATCCAGGCAAACTTTGTTTCAGTGATACCGCAAACGTGCAAATACAAAGGGGCCAAGTTCGAGTGCGGCCTCAGCGTCAGCTGCATTTTGGGCGGCGGTCGACCTGTTGACCTCTGTTCCGGAGGTTTAATATGGAGCTGCTGCGTGGACGACGATGACATACCTGAAAAAGTGCCGAGACCGAGCGTGGCTTTGCTGCAGAATGCCAGTGAGTATCAGCAAGTGCTACACCGGGAGAATATTCCAATCAGAATAGCTTCGATCGCAAGGAGATCGAAGTAGACAAACTGCATTGTCGATCTTTCGTCGAAATCGGTCGAAAGCTTCCGTGTGCGTACACTCGGAGAAGAATCAATGTGCGAATTCCCGAATGTAATATTCGGATTATCGCGAGACGATACGAAGCTTATTCCCCGCAGAAGAATCCTTTCTGCTGTCCACTTATATGCCGCAGTGAATTCGCGACATCCCGAACGAGGGTTTTGAAGAATTTTGAAGCGTCGCTAAACTGAACTCTCCTGAACCGAGACTTCGAGGTCGCATCGCACTTTCAGGCGACTCGCTCTCCGGAGACGACTTCCGCGAAACTCGGCTGCTAAATTCGATTACAATCATGTTGAATGGCCTTATCTCGATCCTTCTTTGTATAGTAATTGTAAAAGCGATACGCGGAACGGAAGGACTACAGATTACATCTAACACGAAGAGGTGCGCATGCAAGAAGTACGCACGTATTAGGAAACGCACGGCGGCATCAGCTCGGAATTAAGGATTCGGACGATCGGATCGCGAGCCGAGTCTCCGCCTTGTCGCGAATTGAAAGAGGATTGAGAGAAGTAACCTGATTTCTATCCGACATCCGAAATTACACAACCACAGCGGTGTCCAGCGAGCGGCGCCGCGACGACACGGCCGACACTTTCAAACACAGTTATTCACACCTAGTTTGCGGCTCCGGTGTCGCGGAGTAGGCCTGCGGAACTTTACGCGGGCGTGCTTTCTCGAGTCGCGGAGTCACCTACCGTGTAACCGCGTGACCATCAATATAACAAGCGCGGAGAAAACAACATTGGCGGAAACGAAGGCTTCCGATCGCCCGCCACTTGCCCGCGCAAGACTAACGTCTCCGTCTTCTAGCCGATCCGCGGCTTCACGGCACGCAGGCCATCCGCGCGGTCTTAACGCGATCCGAGATCCTCGGACTGGCGCTCGCACGCTCGTAGATGAAACAGATCCGAGCTTAATTGCCGTAGCTGCGGACTTAAAGCCGACGCGTGCGATTCCGTGCAGCTAATAGCGACATCGTTACGTTGCCCAGCGTTCTCCATAAATCTCGGGCACCAACAGCCGTACGTGGACGACGACGTGCACATTTACAGCAGCGCGACCACGAGGCCCAGCAGGCCCACGTACACGGCTGGGAAGCCAAGCACGCTTTACGATCCGTCATACGCGATCTGGCAGCGACCGAACGATCTCGCGATCGGTCACGACCGGCCCACGTACGCCGCCCATCCGTATCATCACACGGTCCAGGACTATCCGCAGAACGAGTACGAGAGCGGCTACCCCGCCACTTCCGGCGTACACGTGCCGATCGAGGACTCGTCCTCCAATGCTGTGGACTACTCCAGATACCGTGGTAATCGCATGAAAAACGCACCCGGGGACATTGTTGCACCCGGGCGAGCCTCGCCGAAATTCCGAGGGTGTCCGTGAAAATGAATCAAGGGCACGTGATCTCCCCGTGATCACGATCTCTATCGTTGCAACGGGCTCACGGGCTGTCTCTCGCGCCTCTCTGATCTCATTGTCGCCATGAGCTCCTTCGAGGCTCCACGGGTGCGCTTAATCGTCGGCTTGGATCTTAGCCGGCTGCTCGCGGTCGATCGCGTGACCGAAAACCACGCGGTTTGATCCTAATCTAATCGCTGCGGGCTACAAGACAGATCCCCCTCTCTCTTTCTCTCGTGATACTGTGCGATTTGACAGATAAACGTTAGACTTCGGTCAGACTTGATCCGCTGATGTCGCGGAGACTGGACTTTGCGACGTACAAAGATCGACGAATGCGGATTACGGCTTGGACGAAAACCGAGACCGAAAATTCTGTTTTACGAGTTTTACAGAGACGAGAGAGTCCAACAACAGACGCGACACGCGACATATCAAGAAATATCGTGCTCGTTATTAAATATGTTGGAATTTATGTGCACCCTGCCCGATCGACTCACGCTGGACTCTGGAATGAGTCCTAGAGCTCTTCTGATGGAGACAAATACGCGCACGCAAATATATTTTTTGCACGAAAGCCGCACGGCAGTAGTGCCCCTCGTGCTACTTCGCACCGCACGTTTCGCACCAGCGAAAGCAATTCAAGAGTCGCGTTTCTGAGAACGAAACGAAAAGAGAAGCGAAAAGTAGAAAATGATCGTAGAACACAGAAGGCGAACGTAAGATTAAACTCTATATCGCGTACGCATCTGCCCTCGCAGATTTCAGGATTCAAGAAAAACGAGGATAATAGCCGTAAAATTAGCCGAATAATTAGCCACACACACACACATATATATATATATATATATATATATATATATATATATATATATACGATTATACGTATGATTGTACGAGCGATTGTAGCTCTTCAGCTGCAACGGGATCACGGGTAGCACGGAATAAATATTCCGCGATCGCGCGAACTTTCTAACACGCGCCGCGCCTATTTTCTGCTTTCTGTCTCTCGCCGGACAATGTTACGAATCGCACTCGGGTATCGGTTGGACCGCACGGTGATTGCGATAATTGTAGAAAGCATCAATTAATTACATCGGTTCCCGGTACGGGCTTATCCCCCGCATCTCGCGGAGGATTCATCCTCTCTCCTGCAATCCGCACGAGTGTCGCCGGCTTCTCCACGTTTCATCCCTCACGCTCATCGCTATCGCACCCCGTCACGCGTTGTCGCGTGATCGCGTTATCGAGCTGCTTCCCTCTGGACACTCGCTGATACTAACGCTTGATCCTTTCAGGCTGCGGCGAGCTGTACACCAGGAGCAACAGGATCGTCGGTGGACACTCGTCCAGTTTCGGCAGCCATCCCTGGCAGGTGAGGTCCCCCCCGCGCCCTCAATTTTCACCCCGTTCCGTTCCCGATCCGCGATCGAGTATAAATATGGCTCGGTACTCGCGGAGCGGGACGCGCTCTTCCTTTTCTCTGCATTGTTCATCGCGGGCGAGCGATTCGGTTTGCTCGAGAACGGCGGAGAGACAATCCGTGATATCTCATCCGCGAAAAAGCCGCGGGCCGTGACGCATACTTGATGTAATTCGCGCCGGCGAATGAGCCACCAGACGTTCGCATTGTTGCAGGCGGCCATTATCAAGTCGGGATTCCTCAGCAAGAAGCTGTCCTGCGGTGGTGCCTTGCTGAACAATCGATGGGTGGTCACCGCCGCGCACTGCGTCGCGACGTTAGTATCCTAGCTGTCATTGTTATTCTCATTGTCACGGTATCATCGGTGGGATCATCACGCACGATTTGCACTTTGCAGGACGCCGAATAGCAATCTGAAAGTGCGTCTTGGCGAGTGGGACGTCCGGGATGCGTCGGAACGGTTCCTCCATGAAGAATACAACATCGAGAGGAAAGAGGTTTGCCTATTCTGTAGACATTCGTATGCTTCGATGCTTCGTCATTTAGTCGAGACGTATCGCGAGGTCGTAGCGCGAGATATCGAAAAGAAAGAGAGAGGAGAGCGGAGTCAGAGCTCGCGGATTGTAAATCAGTTTGCTAAATCACGAGTCAATCATGAGTCAATTGTGATAAAACTCACGACAGGTGCACCCGCAATATTCGTCCGCCGACTTCCGGAACGACGTGGCTTTGGTCAAGCTATCGCGGACGGTAGCTTTCAAGCAACACATCGTTCCAGTTTGCCTGCCGGCGAGGAATTTGAAGCTCTCCGGCCGAACCGCAACTGTCGCTGGTTGGGGTCGGACCAGGCATGGTCAAACTTCGGCGCCATCCGTTCTTCAAGAAGTTGACGTCGAAGTGAGTGCACTCCCGGCTAAGCTTTGATGCTGAAATTGCCGCCTCTCGACAGAATCACGTTATCGTGCGATAACGGGATAATTCGTAGTAACAATTCGATAATATTACATGATATAATATCACAACGATATAATCGTCATCGTGATTCTGCGACGCCTCGAAATTGATCGCGATACGCGTAAAATTAATTGCCAAACGCCATCCTGGCGTTGTTCGACGACGGAAAAAGGAATCTAAAATGATGTCTTGCGCGAGGTCATATTTGCACTTGGTTTCTTTTCTTTCCTCAGGTAATACCAAACGAGAGGTGTCAGAGGTGGTTCAGAGCGGCTGGAAGGCGAGAAACCATTCACGATGTGTTCCTGTGCGCAGGCTACAAGGAAGGTGGACGGGACTCTTGCCAGGTGAGGAAGTTTGATCCATCTACAGTATCGCATTAACAAATTCAGCGATGATCTGAATCCCCATAAAAGCACAAAACTATGCATCGTAAGGCAATTTGCATTTGCAGGGCGACTCGGGTGGACCGCTCACAATGTCGGTGGAAGGCCGACACGTTCTGATCGGTCTGGTCTCCTGGGGCATTGGCTGCGGTCGCGAGCACTTGCCCGGCGTGTATACCAATATCCAGAAATTCGTGCCCTGGATCGATAAGGTAATGAGCTGAAGCGGAGGAGAAACCTCAGTTCCTTCAAACTCCGGCTTTTCCCCAACTCGGGAAAAGAGGAACAGAGAGAGAGAGAGAGAGAGAGAGCGAGAGAAGAGGAGAACCCGTGAACGAGGCGCAATTACCAAAGTGAAGTGATCTAAACTGATCCTCCTGAGGACTTTTATGTCGATTTTGTTCGATTGTTCATTCAAGAGACGGCACTCGCTCTCAAAAGTGAGCCAGGATGCCTGATCGTCACGGTGTGGTGCAGTTACAGCATAGCCAAGTTCGTTTGGAAAGTGACATTGAAAAATTTGTCAGAGATTGCGACTGATATGGCGACGATGATTAATTAGCGATGATAGATCAGAGTTCCCGAAATGCCGAGACCGATGAACAATGAACGGAGATGCTAAATGCCAAAGGCATTTCGGCATTACGAGCTCCGTTGTTGTTACTTATCGCAAATAATTTATTATCGTATCAAAATCGAAGGCGTCCGCTTCTTTGAAGCTTTGTTATTTAAGTATTAGTCTTAAAAATTCCAACGCGACGAATCAGCGAACTGAAGTAACTGTCCTTACGACAGTAATTATACATATTATGTATAGAAATTCTTAGAAAGGAGTTCCAGGAAATCCATTCTTTTAATGTTTACGACGATTGTATTTTAATGTGATAACATAATGTGTAACGGTTTATTAAATTTATTAAGATTCTGTACAAAAACGTTATCCTTTACGTCAAGCCTTTACGTAAAATATACACGGAGCGAAGCTCGCGCACGTACATGCGTACGCACACGTAGGAAAGAAAAATGTTGCGAAACATTCTTTTATGACATAAATCTTTTACAACGATATCCGCGCGTGTCTAATTTTAATATGTGTGTTCAAATAAATAAACTCTCTCTTCGTAAAGAAAAATTGTTATCCCTCGCTTCTCTTCGCATCAGGACTTTTTAATGTTGCAACATTTTTTTGTCGCAAACACAGATCCTCGGAAGTAAGTCCTGTTTTGTCGACAGGAGAACAACCGAGCACCCTTCAAATTCTCATGATTACGGATATATCTCCCCGATGAAACTCCCAGGTCGATAACTCGTCTCGCCTTATCGACCATCTGTAAGAGTGAACACCACTTATCCATTTACCCATAAGTAAATCCCGCTATAAGATAATCCTTCTGCCTCTCAACCTTTGATAATGAAGGAACGCAACGACGAGAGGCAATTAAAAATCTCGATAAATTAATATCTCGAAACCTGAACATTTTTACGCTCTACAAGTTTCGCCTGAAATATCAATTCATTTCTGTAAATCACCATCATTAATTCTAGTTCTTAGTAAGTGAAAAGAAGAGAGAGAAAGAGAGAGAGAGAGAGAGAGAGAGAGAGAGAGAGAGAGAGAGGGCTCACATTTCCTACGAAATTTAATCGAAAAATTTGCTCGAAAAATCCTGCACAAAACCAACATTCGACAGAATTCGTAACGATTGAGAAATTGCCCGCAAGAAATCGCAAGAAGAAATTAACGTTCCCACAAAATGTTAACGTTAACGAGACGAGAAAATGACCCTTGTGTGTCCTCCGTATGCGGGGGATGTTCCCCGTTATTTGGGGGGATCGAAGGCATTTAGATCCGTTCCTGTGTCTTTGACAAAAGCAGAACGGGATTGGTCGCAGAGAATGCGCGAGAAGTGCACCTACCACGATGCAGGAGGGTAGCGGTGGGGGAGGGGGAGGGGGAGGAAGCGAGAGCAATGGTGGAGGGTAAGTTGCTAATTAGAGCCAGATTAAACGCTTGTCTGGGGAGCCATTTTCCTTGCCGTTCCTCGCCGTGGCCAAAGGAGGATGAGCGTGATAGGGAGCGGGCGGGCGGGCGGGCGGGCGGGCAAGGAAAAATGGGGGGTTGTGCGGGGGCGACCGAGGATGCGAGAAGTGAGGAGGGACGCGGCGAGGGGGGACGACGGAACGCCGACGCCGGCGGGAGGGACGGGCTTAATGAAAAGTGTTTGCCCCGTAAAAGTTAAGATTAATTGGCGCTCGGGGGGTGGTTACCGCGATAATCAGCCCGGGCCAGTGGTTTTCAAACTCTCTCGGTCCGCTCCACCGATCGCGTGCCCGAAAGGGGACGCGATCAAGGAAAGTCCTTCTCGGACAATCTATCGATTGCAATAATTCCTTAAACAAGCAAATTCCTTTCTTGTTATTACCATTATCGACACTGGATATTGAAACGTGATGGATTGAAACAAATCCCAGTGCTTGTGGATGTGCGAGTTTACTCTTCAAGTAAACGAACGAGGATTTGCCCTCACGTTGTCGAGAAATAATTACCTAAAGTGTTGGAGCGTCTTGAAATTATCTAGAACACTTGTTGCCAGATTGCTCCATGATTCAAATTTTCAGCAAGATAATCCTGTTATTGATCCAATCACGTATTTCCTGAATTATACGTACGTACCTCCTCCTTCTGTGTATATTTGCGAAATACCCAGCTGTCACAAGAGCGTCTCTCAATTTCCGTTGGCGGATTTGGCGTAAAAAGCGTATGAGAGAAAGGGGCAGTCTATTATCGGTGACAATCACACGGCGACGTAATTAGAGAAATTTAATTTCTTCAAAGCAGCGCCTTCGTTCACGGTTGAGCACAGCTGGAATGGGAGGTTAATTTGGCGACACCTAGTTTCATTAACAACGCCATTAAAAGTAATGGCCGGTGAGGGGGCGAAGTCGGTCGCGAGGCCTCCTAGGGGGTCGGCAGATTCTAATTACGGAATAGGACTTTCCTGGAGTACGCGAGACGGGGATCGGGAGAGGAGATCGAACGCCGGATGCTGGGAGGGTGGACCATCGGTCGAAAGACGCCATGATATTCGTTAAACGGCATAATTGCACCCTCCGGAGCGGAACTCGCGTAATTGCATCGGGCTCGACGACGACGTCGCGAGCAACTTATCGTCGAACTGATTATTGAAATCGCGCGATTAATTTCCGCATTTGAAATGAATAGCTAGAAATGGCTACTATACTTTTTGTGAAATCTCGTTATGTAAATCACGCGCGATGGGAGTTTAGGAGTTAAAAATGAGCGAAAACTAAAGCATTAAAGGTAAACTCTAATAATTTAGTATGTGTGTGTGTGTGTGTGTGTGCGCGCGCGCGTTTTAACACACCACGACACTGAAACGCGATAAACGAGCGGATAAACGAGACTGGGGACTGCTGAGAAATGATAAAGAAATCTGTCGTAAAGAAAAGGCCGACAATCTTCGTCGAAGGCTACGATTATTACTATTATTATCGAATAGATCGTGCGCGTTTCTTTTCTCTACGTTTTCTGGATAAGAACTGGATAATGGTATGCGAGTGCAAATGTTTTTCTTTGAAAACTTACAGATCGATTATGCGGTTTTATTTCCTATTATCACTATTATCGCTCGATCTAAAGTGGAACGATGTAGTTAATGATGATAATGATAACGATATCGTATAAGAATAAAATGGCCATTTCATAAATTTATCAATAAAATATCAATAAAATTGCTATTTACTATCCATTTAGCAGATACAAAAAGTGATTCATGTGTCTCGGCGTTATCGCTAGATACATATACACGCATTGCATTCTTCAACAATGCCAATCAGAAACACAACAAATATTTCGCACGATTATTTATAAAATGTTATGTAGTATTCAAGTTATATTTAGATAGGCACTGACACACTCTCCAAGATTATCAACATGTTTATCAACCGCCGTTGTATCGATAATTAACGAACATCGATGAACAAAGTATCGAATCGTGCTTTGATAAAGCGAATCCCAAATTTTCCATAGTAAATGTATCGCTCTCGGCGCCGTGGAACACATAAAAATATATAAAATTGCTATTACATAAATGAATTTTCTCGTTTATTAATTAAGGAATCGCTTTATAATGATTTCATAATTTATTATCTGTCGGATGGAAATAAAAACTTGCGGACAAAGTCATCATCGCCTATCAGCAGCAGAGTAGCTTAATCTAAGAGACATTAACTTCCTCATAACGACCTCATAATTCGTTTTATAACAAATTCGATAGAGACAAAGTTGCCACGGACGAAAGACAACATTCAGGCATCCCGCAGAGGGAAAGGAGGCTTATGCCATGAAACCGACAAATATTCTACGTCGGGCGTAATACCCTCCGTCCTCCGGCATCTCTCATATCACAGCAGTTATAGCATTAATAGAGCGATAGATAATCGCGAGTGTCCCATTCTCCTTGAAGAATCGCGCGAGAAAGCCTCTCGCAGTGAGTGATCTCACTGTTTGCGTAACATTACACAAAGTATGAAGTGCAGAGTGAGCGGTGTCAGTTTCAGCTAACATGTAGACGAACGAAGAATTGAAATTAGACCGATAAATGAGCGTAGGGCGATCGATAAGACTCAATTAACGATATTTACATACATATGGACGATCCGCGATAAGCCGATACGCGACACCAATTAGCTCTTATCGAAGAACGGCCGGCGATAGCTAATCGAAACAGCAATCTTATCCGCGGATAAGGAGCGCGACGTGCGAATTAAGTATTATCGAATTGTTAATTGCTTTTGTTGGAGAGATAGAGAGAAGGACAGAGCGAGATAGCGAGAATGCCCCAATGCCCACGCAGCGTACTTCCCTCTCGCTCACGTAGGCGTGAGCGCACCAATTCCGGGATTTTTTTTTACTATCAAGACGATCGGGCAAGATAGCCCGCCGATGGGCATTATCGATCGAGAGGAGCCCAGATTTTGAATTATCGCGCATTTGTGTTCCACGTATCGCGCGTATACGATTATAAAGCTATCCGAGTTTTCTCTCGGACAATCGTCGTCCGATCGTTACATCATTCCTACGTACATCGGCGGGGATATTAATTCGCGCCCTCGTCCAGTGCGAGGATACATTTGGCGCGAATATTCCGAGAGATATCCTTTATGCAACGTGCATCTATGAAATAGATCTGCGATCGCACCGGTAAGGCGACGATTTAATTTTACACTTCTAGCAGTCCTTCCAGGAGGTTCTTCCTATAAAATAAAAAATCTCTTCTCGGTTCAATCTTCGGGGATTTTTGTCGGGCTTGCAAACGGAGATAGGGCGGAGGACAGTGGAGAAGCTCTGTCGCTTATCGTGACGAAGCATAATCGGTGGTTAAAAATCGTTTAATGTTTGCTCGGTAGCCGAGGGCGACAGAAGGCTACCTGTGTATACGTGCCAGCGATCCACAATACGATATACATATGTGTTTACTACCTGCATGGAGCCTGATATGTCGTCAATGGCGTAGAATCCATAAATGCCCGGAGGATTCGTGCACTCGAGAACTCGCCGCAACAGGCAGCCTGCGCGTTATCGCATCGACATCTGTCTGTCGTTTATGATATACGCAGGATCATGGGATCATGATAGAGTAAGAAAGGCGGTTCGACACCTCGTGTAAAACTAATGAGGACACGAGGACGCGGCATGAGGAAACGCGGAAAAATGTCCAAACAGACGCGTATCGATCGACGCAGACGACCTCAAGATTTAATATTAAATATAAAAGGTAACAAGAAGCACCCGTTAAAGTATCAGGCTCGCGCATGGCTCATCCCTTCGCGAATTCTGCCGAGCTGCGAGAGAATAAAGAATAGCAATAATTGCCGAGAAAAACAGGACGGGATTTCGCGGGATGACACGCGTGTCCACGACATTGCTACGCGCGATAGCTTTATTATGGGAGTACGTAGAAACGTATCGAGAGCCGAGTGAAAACGAGTATCCCGTGAGTGTGCTGGACGTGCCTCGACCCTTAAGCAAACACTCTTTCGTCTCTTATTTGGCTACATACGGGCAAACGAGGAGAGCGGACCATTTACCTTCCAGGCATCGTGTCCGAGGTGGGCCACGAAGCGGGCGACCATCACAGGTGATCCATCATTTCTCGACCGTTAGACCTCGAGTGTCTCGAGAAGCCCCTCGAGACGCGCATCTCACGTTGCATTCTTATTAATTTTCGCCCAACAATTTTCACGATACAGCTCGTTGATACAGCCATCATCACGCGTGTGGCGGATTTAATCGAGTCGCGTGTTACCTGATGCATCGCTCGATGCATCGGATCGGATGATATTATTTCATCAGAAGAGGCAAGGCGATAACGGAATGGGGAGGATGAGAACGCAGAATGCAGAGATACAGGAAGATACGCGAGACTCCAATTCTCAGCGGTGGACAGAGAGAAGTGGCGATCAGTCTTCAGCGTTCGGTCGCAGGACCGATATTTATATCTCTCTTTTTTTTCTTTCTTTTTCTTTTTTTCGTTTCTTCATCCCAAAAGTCCTAAAAAATGGTTAAAAAATGGACAAGCGTTGTCACTGACGTCACTGACGTGACGTTTAGTAATAACGCATGACAGTTGAGTGTTCAAGAGCCTTGAAGAGCATATGCCCTATAGAATTGCATCGGCTAGGCGCATAGGTCTTCCTTTCAGTCTGCGTGGCGCTTCTCGTGAGCTTTCTCGTATGTTAGAATGCTCCTCCATCCTGCCCAGCAGTATCTCCGGCTGAGTGATATTTATATAATTCAGAAACGTTTCGGAATAACGTATGCCTCTCGTTCTTCGGGGGAGGGGGGGGGGGAGGGCACGCTAAATGCTAATCGCTGTTCGTGGAATATTCTGGACGTCGAAAAGGATATTTCCATCCGCTGATACGCGGCAAATACCGCGTTCAACCGATAGGAGAAGCGGCCGATAAACGGCGGGGAACGATTACTCGCAAACGGGGKGTTATTACGGGACTATTAGGTGGCCGATAATGCGCTCGGCACATATAAATTGATATAATATATTCCGCGATGTTATCCGAGCGGATGTCCACTAATCCGCGTATCTCGGACTGTCGATTAGAAATTCTCAAATAATCAGACGGCCGGCTTTATTGATCCCGATGATCCGTCGTCGCGATAAAGCAGCATTTTGATTCCGAATACTGCGTAAATTTACCCGTGGCGAGGAAAAGAAGCTCACGCGTAGCGCGCGCGCGCGCCAAGTAGTTGCCGGATATTAGTTTGCAAAATGGGAAAACTTGCGAGGAAGAGGGGATCAAGGGTGATTGTTGAGTTCTGCTCGAATAATTCGAGCAGGGGTTTAAGCTTGTGGAAGATATTCCAATCGGGAAGGAAGTTTGATTGAACGGCAGCAGAGGAAACATATCAGTTTCCGATGAGATTGCCGGATAATTTGCTCCCCCATAATCTGGGACTTTTTATTTCTGCTCGATTTCGTTCTTCTATTATCGCGGGAGGCGTCAGGCGGACGTTCTCAGCGGCGAAATACCGGGAAATGAGGTATCCGCGTCGCACGCGCCATGCCGCATGAGAAATTACACGAGGCGAGATTATAATCCCGTATAGGAGGGGGAAGATGCATCCGGCCTCTTTGAAGGCGAACAATTTCGCCGGTCGGTCTCGATGGGTGACTCGAGTGACGGTTAAATTAACGGCGCGATAATATCGATTACAATATCATAGCGGTGTCCGCCGCGCGGCGGACACCAAGAAGCCCTAAGAAAACGCTGCGGAATCGTCCATCCGCTCGCACCCTCGCCGCATCTTCACGCCTATCTCCCTCTCCTTTCCACTCACGCGTTCACGTGGCGAATCTCTGTGCGTCTCTGTCTCGCGTCTCGCTGCCTCGCGCGAACGCCGATTGGTCGGGATGGGGGTGGGGGGAGACTCATCGCGTAGGGTTGGCATTGCCGTCCTCGTTGCGCTCAGCGAAAGTCCCTCTCTCCGTTTCACTCTGGTCGAAGGGCTCGCGGGCGTGGCCCGAACGCGCCCGGCCCACAATGGGCGTGGCGAAACCGACTGCGGCGATTCTGTTTGGTGGGGGAAGCTTTTTCGACGGACACGCGGTCGCTCGCGTCGTCACTTTGCGACGCGACGTCGGGCTGCTTTGCTCGTATCGTCGGCCTCGTGTGACAAGGATCGTGACAATCGCGCGATCGATCGGTTGCGAAAGGTGGTTATTAATTGCCGAGTGCGGATGATAAGTTTACAGATCGATTATCAGTTTATATTTGCC
The DNA here is from genome assembly GCA_020341155.1 of Eciton burchellii. Lineage (NCBI taxonomy): Eukaryota > Metazoa > Arthropoda > Insecta > Hymenoptera > Formicidae > Eciton > Eciton burchellii. The sequence continues at coordinate 1,066,916 of JAHMML010000041.1, read as the reverse complement.
AAACGTTTTAATGCTACCTACGTGACATTTGATGGCTTTCCAAGTTGTGCGAAGCTTTATGTAGGTACACGCTATCATCATCACTAGATCGGCTACTCATCCGCGAATTGGTCGATGGTTCAATCGATCAGATGAAGACTTTACGATAGTTGCAATTAATCTGTATCGACTTTGAAGACTGTCCTGCTGATACGTCTTCATCGTTTTACGCATCTCGATCACGCGATCCGTTCCGCAATTAGTGTCAACGGCGAAGATCGATCGAGCGCAAGGACGGCCGAGCTTCAAGTTCAAATTCGATCAGGATAGTGCAGATACGTTGCGACAACGCGTTAGAAAGTAGTGTTGGAGATCTCTACAGTGATCTCGCAGGATATGGCAGCTATGCATTACAACGCGCAAATGGTCTCGGAGGACTTGCATCAGCATCCGCGACACCTGTACAATCTTCAACAGAGACTGCAAGATCCCGGATCCTCGCCCAGATCGGAGGACGCTAGATCCCCATTGGACAGTCGAGTGAGATCGCTAGAGGAGGTGCGTTTCGTGGATGCCAGATCACCGGACGTGGAGGACAGGATAATGAGATACCACGAGGACACCAGCGGCAAACGCTTCTCCAAAGATCAGGGAACCGGCTTCTTCCAGGACTCGGACAATCCCAGCAGGAAATGCTTCGGCGACGAATTAGCGGCGAGTCGCTGCCGCGAATCGGGCACATCCTCTCCCGGAAGGACCTCCTCGCCGCCGAGTTACATCCTCAGCTCGTCCAATCAGCACAGCAACTCGATCGGCAAGACGTCCTTCTGCATCGACGCGCTTCTGGGTCGCGCGACGAAGCAAAACGAGATGGACCAGTCGCCGACAGTTGACCGACAGAAATCATTCTCCAAAAGCCACAGCGTCCAGCACGACGGCTTAAACCTCAGCAACATCCAAGAACGGGACTCCCCCAACGCCGTAAGATGCACCGCGGATCAGAGAAGCACCCTGGGCAATCCCCTGCATCCCTTCACGCAACACCACGAGTCCGATTCGCCCACTCTGGAGGTCCGGGAGAGACAGTCCGCTAGCCGCGAGGTCGTTCTCAGTAGTCTGCACTCTGGCGTGTCCGGCCTGTCGCTGCAACGTGGCCAGTTCAGGCCCGAAACGGGGACCAGCGGCTACCGGAACGACCGGCTGGAGAACGTCGAGGACGACACGTCCGTCGACGTGGATCCCACGCGAACCGGAAGCGCCAGTCCCGGTAGCAACGCCAGTCGCAGTCCCGCTTCCAGTCCTCCCATATCGCCCGGCTCGGAGGATCCAGCCAGTAATGGGATTCTGGGCCACCAGAGTCTCGCTGGGCCTTACGGTATGGGCGCAGCGGTGGTCAGGCAGAACCAGGGCCTCCTGCTGCATCCCGCTGGACCACTCATCCATCCTGGAGGACTGTACTATCATCCGGCCGGCGGCAGCGCCTTCCACTCGATACACAAGGAGGGTCAGCCAGTTGGCCATCCCCAATCCGGAGGGCCTCATCCTCAGCAGCATCATATCCATCCACTCCATCTCGAGTGGATCGCGCGGACCGGCATGTTGTACCCTAGGTTGCCCGCAGATTTGGCCGGTGAGTGGATCGCGGCACGATTGATCTGATTAATTACGATCGTTTTTGGATATCTTGATCTTGGTCAGCGCGCCGCGCTGATACTGTACTGAGCACGATACTCGTTCTCAAGCACGAGAACGCCCGTTGGCGTTCCTCTACGGGGAAGAAGGACGCGTCGCGCAAAGGTAGATATCGTGCTCCTGAAATTGCGAGGACGCGAGAAGGCACGTCATTCAAGGCACGGGCACGGGGTATGAAGCGCGCCCAATAAGAACGCAGCGAGAGATTACGAGAGAGATTAATTTCGCTAATTAAATCTGTCGGCTTCGCTTGGGGCTTTTCAGGCTAAGATGACCTTAATAAGATAATTAATGTATCGACGGATGATAATGAATCTTAAAGATTGCCCACGTAACGATACGTTGAATATATTTAGGTCGTAAATCATAAATTTAGCATGACATAAACAATGCCGAACGGCAAATTACATCTTTTCTTAACAAAAGCATAAATCACACGAGTTTATCAGCCGAAAAGACGGAACGCTGATGCGTGTAATTAAGTATATATCATTAAGATCACAAAGCCGGAGAATGTAAGAAGCAATTAATCGGACGATATCTGCTGAAAATCACAATAATTATCATTGCCATAAAAAGCAACACAGATTGAGTTATGCTATTTTAGATAAGATAGCATGAACATAAGCTCTCAAAAATAATATAAGTCAATAATAATAAGTCGTATATTTTAAACGATGAGGTTTATTTTGATACGGTTTATCTTGAATGCATGACACAATTCCCGTCTATCTGGAAAAGAGAAATTAAAATTATACGATTTTGCCGTTTCGAAGCATCGTGACGCCTCGAAATGAGGACAAGCGTCGCTTTTCCGGCTCGTATATTTCGCATTTGTCTCACATTTGTTTTTTCGCGATCATAAAAATGTCGACGAAATGTCGACGACATATCTGCTTCTGAAAAATGGAAATTCCCGAATTCAATTTTCAACCGCTGCGCGGTTGTTTTATCGCGATCGAAAGTAAGAAAGAAGAAAGAGAGGGAGAGAAAGAGAGAGGGGAACAGGGAGAGGGGAAGATATCACGAGCATCGCACGGTCGAGAGATGTCATTGTAAAAGGCGCGATTCGCGACCTTCGCGCGTTAAGGCTGTTAATCCTCTTCCAATGCCTGATAAATTGGTGATTTGATAATAATTTGCGAGGAAGTCGAGCACAATCGATAACGGTTGTTAGAGTCGATAACGATTCTCATAAATTGTCGTTGCCGGCAAGCCAGCTTATGATGCTAGCAATGCCAATCCCAGAAAAAGATACGTCGATTACGGGCTTATCGCCGGCCGCGGATCTGCAATAAATAGCGAACGCGATAGCGTTCCGAGGATGGACGCGAGGCGATTCGACGAATAAATGAAATCATTTAATGAAATCATTTGGACTCCGAGATGATAGATTCACCAACGATTAATATCCGGTATCTTAATTATTCGATTGCCCCAAAGCCATTGGCGTTAAATGATATCGGCAGATTAAATCTCGCGAACGTAAACAGATGATAAGGGAATCTTATTTTTCGAGCGAGTTTCAGGCGGGATTCATTTTTCTCTGCGGATACTCAATTTACGACCTGCGAGACACACCTGCAGCATTTAATTAGCGTTTAATTTTGCGTTTTGCGTTCGTCAAACGTGCACTTTCGCGTTTATTCGACAGTCTGCGAGGAGCGGTGCGCATGCGCGCAAAATCGTGATCCTTGCGCGCGCGAGTGGATCCTCGCGGATGATATCATCGATCGACAGTAACTCATGCGCGTGAGGTCGTGTTATGTTAGCTCTCGACGGCTATTACCAGCTATTAACTCGAAAGTGAGAGGCAACGTCGAAAGACAGATTGCCGCTGCAGATAGGACATGTTTACGTGTCTAATGTACCGCTCCGACAGACCATATTGGCCGACTATTCAAATTTTACGATCCCGCGATAACGGTGGCGCGATGCTCGAATCGAATCGAATCGAGATCTCTCTCATCGATCGCTCGCAGCGAAAATATTATGAAAGATACATCGCAAGGAGACGGTTCCGTAGAATCAACCACCGCTCTTTAGCGATATTTTAATCTACGGCAGATACATTCCAGAGCGAGCTCTGGAGCCGTTTCAAATTTTCCCGCCGTTTCTCGCTATATTTCCTCAAAAACGATACTTTAACCGAAAGGAAACAGTTTCGACTCTTTTTAATGGGACTGTTACGATCTTTTCTGAGAAATCGGGAGAGAAATAGCCACTCGATGCATCTCCATGCTCAATCACGATCCCGCGGAATCTTCACTCACCAGGAAGAAATGCATCGCGGCCAAGTAATTCCCGAGGTCACGAGTCAAAGCCGCCGCGAAAATCCCAAGAAGCGGGGGACGAGGGCGGATAACGAAGGAAGAAAGGGGCATCGAGTGGCGGCACGGAGAAGCTCAAAGGAGAAACGGCAAAGAATTCGGCTGGCGCAGTAGCAGAGCAGGGAGGGGGGGG
>JAHMML010000041.1:878957-1062682 GCA_020341155.1 Eciton burchellii | reverse complement strand
GGGGGGGGGGGGGGGGGGGGGGAGTGGAGAGAACGGGAGAGGGTACAGGAGTGCAACGAGGGATCTGGTTACCACGGTAAATTTCACGCTCGGAAAAAAGAGCCGTGGCCGCGTTGTCAGGCCAATCAGCCGGGGGCTTTTATCGAACAAATTGGTCAGTGAACGTATGGCGATGGCGGCGGCGGATAGCCCGGCGGGACGATGGGGGCACGAAGGGGAGAAGGCGCAGATGAGGGACGTAGGAGGAAGGGCTGGCGGGCGGCGGGCGGCGGGAGGGGAGAGGGACGGCGATAGGACGCCGCGGACACAAGTGGCGAACGGCGGCGAGCGCGCGGGGTATTTCCTGTCAGATGATCCTGATTGGTAGTTGCCGAGCAATCCAGCGTCGACCGAAAAAAGCGAAAAAATCGAGCGGCGGCGTAAAACAAGCGGGGAAAAAGGAAAATCGAGAAAAAAAGAGAGAGAGAGAGAGAGAGAGCGCACACGCGCATACGCGCGCGCGTGGCTCGCGAAATAAAACGCGCGTCGAATACAACGACCCCCCCACTCCCCTCCTCCTCCTGTCCCCCTGCCGTCGCCGCCGCCGCCACCGCCGCCTCCTCTCAACGGAGGCCATCGTCGGTGGGGTACACGGCTCGACTTGTTAAAAATTGCTGGCGGCCGTGCGCGCCGCCGCCTCCCTTCTCCCTCCCTCCCCGCAGGAGCGCGACGCTTTGTAAATAGAGCGGGGGGGGGGGAATAATAGGGCGCGAGCGGGCGGAGGCGGGCGAGAGAGCGCGCGACCGAGGCCGGGGGGGGGTAGGGTGGTGGCGGCGGCGAAGAGGGGGAGAACGAGGGGGGGGGCGGCAGCTTTTATTTGCGGAATATTTGTCGCGCGTTATGCCCGCGCGCGGCGACGCAACGACAACACCATGTTTCATCTATCCCGCGCCGCGCGTAACGGCGTATCGAAATTTAACTAGCGCGCTACAAACCGGATGTGTGCACGTGTCGGGCGGGATGGGGGACGGGGATATCGCGCCCCGCGCCCGAGCGGCACTACTGCCCCCGCACAGTCGCCTCATCAGCCCCAAACCGCCATGCCGTCGGTGACCGCTAGATAGTTATCCATATCGCGTTACGAATGGATGGCCCGCATCGCGATCGTCACTAATTAGCGCGGTTCTGCGGCCATCGATCGGCGAATAACCGTTGGCATAGTAAAACATTCCCCGTTGCTATTGCGAGTAATAATAATGGAATTATATGTACAACGATACGATATGGGGACGACGTACGCAGATGAGATTTCGAGTATGAGTTACATGGAAACGCGACAATCCGAAATGAAGATCCGCGAGAGCCAATAGGAGAGAAGAGAACGTCGAGGGATTCTGGATTCGTTGCATGGAAAGCGACCTGAGATTCTAGGAATCTAGTTTAAACGAGGAGATCGGATCGGAGAGGAGAATTACTTGGAACGAAGACACCAGAGAAAGGAATCGCGTTCCGTAAAATATGTTTACGCATTTCGTGCCATTTTTACTAAAGATGACAAAAATTCAGAATCAGGACAATGTTAGTTGGGTACACCGAGGAAGTCTGCATTAATAAATATAAATCAGCCTTGCGCAAGTTACACCAGCGGGGTTCGCATTTCTCGTTGAAAACGCGCGCCATCGAAATTTTCTTCGAAATTTTCCGTGGCTGATACGCGCGTCAATCAGCGACGATCGACACCGGATCGCCGATAGTTGGTTTTCGGATTAGCGTGAGGTACGTCATCGATTTTCCGACGGTAGATTTTCCGACGTGGATACATCGGCGATGATTAATCGTCCGCGCGAGTTGAAGTACAATTGTAATAATTACTGTCCTCGCGCCGGGCACACGCCGGCAAGAAATAAATTATTCATCGCAAATTTATGGCTTTTTACGCGCTACGCGCGCGCTGAGAAAATCCTTAAGCGTTTTAACAATATTAATTGCAGGTATCGACATCAACGGCAAATACATAAATAATCGCGCGGAGGGCGCGATAAATCTCGCATTCGATAAAACTGGTAGCGCGTGACTTTTATTTCCGGCGTTGTATGTAAAATTTACATATTTTACGTCAATGATTTAATGACGGCGCATGTTTAGTCTAGCGATCATGGAAATGCCCTTTTTTTTCGCCCTAATAAAATTTTATTTACATCGAAATGCTTCTTATTCCGCTACGTCGCCCGTTGAACATAATTTTTAATGAAGATAAATTACAGAAAATTCGACACACATATTCGTGTACGACCTTTGTCTCAATTCCCGGTCATTTCCCTCCATTGCTCGAGAAAGAGGACGATCATGGTCACGTGGGCGCCGTGTGTAAGAATCTTCTTGTTTCTCGTACAATCTCTCTCTCTTTCTCTCTCTCTCTCTCTCTCTCTCTCTCTCTCTCTCTCTCTCTCTCTCTCTCGCATATAAATGCAGATCGAATTATTATTCCTCTCCAATGGCGTCGATGAAGCCTGCGAAGGTATTTTTTTAAGTTAATGGGCAGAGTTCTTAGCAGAGAGGGCGCAAACAAGATTATGGGTGGCATTATTTGCCGTAGGGGCGCCGAAGGAGAAACAGCAACGCCATTTCTTTTCGATGCCTAACGGCGTATCGCACGAGTGGAATTAAAAATACTCTGGAAATGTCACTGGACGAGCCGCCAATCGCGAACGCTGTCGAAACTCCCCTTCGATCTATCTCTCTGAGATCTGTAAAAAAAGATGTATGCCTGATGATTGGTCGGTAAGATCTACGGATGCCGCGCGTTTCATCGAACGAGCGCACTGACGAAATCCGAAAAAGTTCTCCGCCCGCCCTTTCCCCTCTCCCCGACGATCGTTGTCCATTAACCGCAATTAGGGGGGATTCGTTTCTTCGCGAACGGTCCGATCGGCATTTTGACTTGAATCAATTCGACGAACCGTGAGACCAACGGCGGTTCTCTCTCTCTCTCTCTCTCTCTCTCTCTCTCTCTCTCTCCTCTTCGTCCTTTCCTTTTTTCCTTCTTTTTCCGTGCCGGCCCGCCGGCCATACAGACGGGCAGAAACAATGGCGAGGAGATGGCGGCGGAAACTCCACCAACAAAAGAGGGATGATACTCGGGAGACAGAGAGAGCGTGCGCGCGCGCGCACGGGCGTGCGCGAGGGGTTGGCGGATGATTTAATTAGTTAATTGTGCGTCATTCATCCGTCTATTCATCCCCTTCGTAGCCTCCCACGTCCCGGCATGCCGCCGCTCTCTGCCATCGCTGTCACCATACCGTTCCCATGGCAACTCCGCGGACTTATAGTCCGTTTAAACGGCCAATTTCGCGTTTTCGCCCGAGACCCGCGCACGAAAGCCATTCGCACAGCCGCTCCGCGCACTTGCCTCGTTACGGTATATACGATAATTATGTAAACACAACAATTATGCGCCGTCTATACAACGATCATCGAGAGGTGGAAAGAGACAAGGGTGAAAGGATGAAACGATGGAACAATTAGATGCTACGGGCGTCAGAAGTGATAATAAATAATGAAAGCGACAACGAGGCGGATTAATTAAATTAATTAAATCGTGTGAAATGACGGGGGAGGGGCGCCTATCGGCTCTCAACGCGTCGCACTTTGTATTTTCTGCCCTAACATATGGCGCGCTGATTGCGGGAGATTAACTCCATTTATTCAGGATTTACGGTATTCCTATTAATTCGACCGCGAGCGCTTATGGTATTCCAGATAGCTAGGTCTCCGTGAGCTGATTGCACCGTCGGGTATCGCCGTCGTTATCTACTTCCAGGGAGATTTAATCGGGTATTCATTTAAAGTTACGCGATATGGAAATTCGATTCGAGAAGCAGAAGGCGGAAAGAAGGCAGAGGCAAGGGATGCGCGAAGCGCGTTATTCAGGCTTCACTCAGGCGAGATTAATTAATGGAAGATCATGCTGAGAATTATTTATACCTATGGCAGCAGGTCATATGCTGCTTTTTATTTATTCGGAAAGCCCATCTCGGTCATCCCGTTAATGTCCTTGTATTAATTCCTGTACACGCCGGTTAATAAGAATAAAAGATAAATGAAGGAAAGCATCTTTCAATATCTTCAACAGGACTCGAGGGCGACCATAAATGGAATAAACAAAAGGAAGGTATAAGAGATAATAGAGACACAAGCGGCGTACAAGTGACACCGGGAATCCCCCGCGTTTATTCCCCCACGCAAAGTTCATATTCCCAGGCGCCGTTGGGAACCGAGCTCGCGAAGCGCTCCGCAAGCGGAGTGAAGTTGGCGGCGGACGGAAATCGTCGACGCGGCGGCAAGTTCGATCTCGGGTTTGCAAGGACTGAAGGCTGATGCCGACGTTGTTTCCGGATCGAAGCTCGAAATTAAAGCTCGGCGAGAGTGGCAGGGAGCACGGAGAACCAGAGTCGTACGAGGCGGGGGAGAGGGTTGGTAAACCCGTGTGCTCGCTCGTTCGCGACCGCACGCGCGCGGAGAGTATGTACACGCGCGGCTATACACACCGGAAGCCGCTGCCGGCGGCGGCATCGGCTCCGCCTATAAGCGTATAGGTGGTAATGGCGTTTCTGAATTAGCTGCCAGCTAGTTTGGCCGTCCGCAAGCAAACAGATCTTGGTTACCCGATGTGTAACATCCCGCGCGCTCGCTCAAACGCGCCATCCCAAACGCGTGTCTATATACCGGTCTTGCCGGTAATGCTATTCGCGTAGATACTACCCGCCGCGTGTCTCTACGTGCTTGTGTGCGCGCGCGTACGTGACGCAACGGCCGAGCTCCTTTTGCGAAACGCCCCCACCGCCGGACTCTCGGCGAGCTCGACCGCGGGAAAATTTGGATGATGTTTGATTGCAGGATCCTCGATTCTCGTCGAAGGCTTTTCCCGAACCCCTCAACCCATCGCGATGATGAAAAATTCTGCGAGAATCATATTAATATATATTCCTTGAACCACCACCACCACCCCTCTCTCTCTCTCTCTCTCTCTCTCTCTCTCTCTCTCTGTCTCTGGTAGATTGCGTTAATTGATATTACACGAACTATGTAAGAGCTAGATGGACCCAAGTGTCGCGATCATTACGCGAGAGACGGCCCGGGGATGCTTCTACAGTCGCGATTAACAAAAGCAAATTGAGGTTATGACATCGAGGCATGGCCGAAATCCGTTCCGAGAATTACGAGTTCGCCGTGCGATGCGTTACAACGGCCGATTGACATCGCGATCTCGGGAAGTCCCTACCTTCCTCCGGGAACCCGGAAGAAGATGGCGAATCGGGGCGAATCGGCAGGAATGCGCGCGGCAAGAATAAGAAGTAACATCGCGGATGTTTATGGCGTGATTTGTGGCGAGCTCGCGAGCCCGAGTTCGGGATTAAATTCAGCCATTTCGGGTAAGGAAAATAGCCTGATAAAACTTGGCCAACTTTTCCTACCTCTCCACCCTCCCCCAATCTCCCTCCCTTCCAGCGCTCGTTCCTCTCCATCGCTCGTCTCGCCCGTGCGATCGTCCGTTTCCGTCCCTCTCTACGACCACCCCCGGCACCATCCGGGGGTGACTGGCGGGGTGGCGAGACTCGGCGGATAGCGACGGTTACTCGCCTAGATTCGTTTAGCTCGGATCTGAGGGGCAGATAATTCGGGGGGCGGGACACGGCGAAGGGACTCCGGGGACCGCGGGCGGGGCTTGCCGGCGCCGCACACACACACACACCCATTCACCGTTGCGTTCGCCCTATGCTCGCACGTACACAACGCGCGCGCGCGCATAGACACGTACACAAAGCTAGTGCTATGTAACGGAACAGACACGGAAGCGAAAGCTGAGAGAACGCATCACCAACGAAGTCGTTACCAACCCCTTCGCTCGCTCGCCGTTTCGCTGCCAACTCCCCGCGCCCCCTCCCCGACCCACCCCCTTCCAGATTCTCTCTCGCGCGCTATCCACCATCGTCCACCCCTCCTCGTATCCCCCTCGAGACGAGGAGCGCGCGCGGTGCGAGCCGGACCGAATGACGGAGGGTACAGCGGCACGGTTAGAGGTATACACGCCGATTTAGGACGCTAATTCCAATTTGCAATTCGCTATTGGGTAATTGCTGCCCATTAGAGGGAGGCCATTTTCGGCCAGCGTGGAGTCGCGTCCGCGACGACGACCGCTGCGTCCGGTGAGAGCGAAACGAGCGGAGATCGATACGCCTCCGGATAAAAGACGGATCGATTGCCGATAAACGCGATCGATCCTCGGCCCCCGCGGCCAGAATGAATCTTGTGCTTCGATAGTAAAAAGGAACGAGCTGGTTATCCGTCTGTTTGTACGCAAGCTTCTGTCATCTATCTATGGAACAGCCTGGAATTCGGAGCAACGAAACTCTGCGGAATCTTTTCGTGTCGCTGTAAAATAAACTAGATCGTATCGAAAGATACGAGTAATGCGAGAATCGTGCAACGTAATAATATTTCTTGTGCACTTGTGCACGTGTGCGTATCGTGGGTGTGAATAGTTATCATGTCGCGTGATACTTCTCGGATCGGATGACGATTCGCGCCATCATTCGAGTGACCGACTCGAGAATGGACCAAAAACAAAGGCAAAGTTCCTCACGAGAGCCCGGGTTGAGTAATCAGTTTTAATTAAGCGTACCCTTCGCCCGGGAGTTAACAAGGGTAGTTACTCGTTAGTCCGAGATACCGTGCGATTCGTCGACCCAAAAAAAAGTCTTGCGAGATCCGATCCCGGACCTGGTGTGGGAAAAAAAGACTTACAGATCAGATCATTAATTTCGTATAGTGATTACGTAGTAATCTGGGAGCTTACTGGATATTTCCGGTTACCGTGCGTGTCGAAAATTACACCGCGCGCGATAAAGTGGTTGTCAAGCAACGAGAAGCTAAATCGACGCATTTCAGCATCGATGTTCTCGATGAATTAATTAATCAATTAACGTCAAGATCCATTATGGTTATTTGATTTGTCGTTTCCAAATTAAGAGCGCACAAACCGCCTTCAATATGTTGGAGCTCGCTTTCATCGGCGAATGACGCGACAGAGAACTCGCTACGACATCTACCGCATCGCCACCCCTCATTGTGGCGCGGGGGTATTCATGCGACCGGTAGAGAATAATTTTTCGGGCGGGGGGGGGGCGTCCCCTGCAGGGGGACGAGACGGAGAGGAAGAGTGGCTGCTTTAAGTACAGATAATAGGTGGTGTTTACCGCCACGATGATCGGCACGATTTAAGGGTGGTCTGGGCATGAAGCGGCCGATGGGACCCCAAATAAATTAAATTATCATGATAAAGACCCCCTCCCGTCCACCTCCCGCGGCATCCCCTCGGATGTAAGAGCGCGAACGGTGATTGTCCACTCGATAAGTCGCCCTCCTCGTGTTTACCGACATCTGTCACAGTTTGCGCATTTCCCGATCTTGATCGCTGCGCACTGTACCAAATGATCAATTTAGCGGGACACGCTGCATTCTCCACGTGTCAACGGAATTGGGCCAATCCGGGCGCAGGCGCATCTCAGGCGCGGGGAAGGCATCAATTATAGAGATTGAACGTAAGAATAAACGCTGCGTGAATTATTTACGCGCGATGGACGGCGGCAATCTTCATCTCGGGAAAGATTAGGGGGAATACATCTCGCAAAGAGCGAATATTCCTTGTCATCCGTCCGGTAGTTCTCTTTAAATCTCTACGATCGCCCTAAGGAACGTCAGCCCTCCATGCTACCCTGCTTCTCGATTATTTTTATCGATTCCTCGCGGCTTCACAGCCGCGCGGTGTCCTGCTACTCGTTTATTTGTTTCGGCGGATTGTTTGCACCTAGTTAGCGCTATATTTAACGCGACACCTCTCTGATGCAGCGAGAGGGAGAGGGGAGGAGGGGGCTATCGTACCGTATGTCGGTCTCCAACCCCTCGATCACGGCGGATGAATTTCTTCGGGGCGCCGTGTAACGTGCCCCGACGTCGACCGACGCGACCGACGTGGCTCAATGAATAATTATCGTGACAACCCGGATAATTTGGCAACAAAGGGTGCTATAATTTATGGCGATGATTCGTCCGGCCGCTCTTGCCGTCTCCCGAAATAATTTCGAGAACAAGAGACGTTACTTTCAAAATGCATGCAACTTTTTCTGTCCGACTGCGAATTGTAGTTCCGTGACGGACGATGCAGCGATCGAAAAGTTGAGCGAAGATTCGCCCGCGCGAGGATCTACTAAGATTCTAATCGATATGAAAGATAGCCGGGTTTCGGAGAAAATGATTACTCAATATCCGAATCATATTAAAAATCAATACAGAGGAGATAGAGAGAGGGAGAGAGGGAGAGAGAGAGAGAGCGTAGTTGCGATAAATTTTAATCATCCCACACAAGGAGAGAAAAGTAGTCGCTTCGATTGATATTGTTGTTCCTGATACATTATCATTATCGCCTGAAATTAATTATCAGGAATTGCATATCATAAAGGAGCAGATGCCTGACCTTATCTTGATCCGGCCCTCTTGACCTTTCGATCGCGCGGTGACCAAAAACGATCGCAGATTAAGATTCGTCGATCGATCGAGCGGTATACAACACAATCGTGCGCCGATCGTTAACGATATTAATTAACTGCAAAATAATTTTATCTCGGGGAGCCAACAACGGACGCAAACTTTGCTCCATAACGCTCCATCGTTCCGCGACGATGCGCGTAACATCGCGCAGCAGATCACGAGGATCTAATGGGCGCCAGGCGGACGGCAACCGGCCTGGCATGGAATTGAAAAAAGGGACATAAAAATAAATCATGACACCGGCGTGCGGAGCGCGGCGCCGCGCAACGGCGCAAATAATAATTGTTGCGAATCAGCCGGAAGGGAAATCATTGGTCAGGCCATATGTGCCCAGCGGGGCGGATGGAGGGACCGCACTCCACTTCGTCTAACGATAAATAACCCAATAAACGCTGCAGTCTAAATACTAACAACTATCAAATGTAGTCCGCCCCTCCCCGCCCCCTCCCCCCGCGCCGCGATTCGTTTGCTCTTCGTGAATAATCGCCGGCCTCATGCTGCTTCATGACGAAAAGCTGCGCTTTTTTCGTTTCCCTTCTCTATTTTCCCTTTTTTCCCGTTTTTTTCCTTTTCCGCCCCCCGAATGAAAACGACCGACGAATGCCCGGGGATTATCCCTAATGCGTTCTCGCGATTTTTATATGCTCCTTGGTCTCCATTGCAAAGACAAAGGACTTGCTCGAGCTTTGCTCGATCTTGCAAATGCTGCGCACAATGTTGTTTCTTTTGGATATCATTATCGCGACAGCTGATAGGTTATTGCGATCGCGATGCATGCCTTCGTATACTCGGTAATGTACGCTAATGTACGGCTCTTAACCGAGCCGACGACGACGACGACGACGACGACGACGACTCGTTCTAATGTTTATTCTTTTCTCAGCGCTGCGCTGCGGCGAATTTGCGAGTACACGCGCGTGAGCCCGATAATGCGACATCGGATGAGATATCGGGGAGCTGCCGCTTATTTGTGCGCCGGGCGTGAAATCGCGCGACCCTATATCAAAATACGCGGGAGTTCCTCTTCCACGGGGGAGAGAGATAGAGGAGCGTGCGTACCTGCTCGTACGCGGCTTAGTGAATCACGCGCCGAACGGTAATCCGAATGCGCTCGACTAAACGCCGCCATGTGTACAAACACTGACAGCCGGTCACGCACTTGCTAGTTAAGTTACGAGGGTGCTTAAGCCAGTGACGCAAGGCACACCCCGCTACTAATCGCGGAGACCCGGCGGACATGACGCTCGGCGACAATAAAAACACGTGGCAGCATTCGTGCTGGCAAGGGTAACAGCGCGTCTCGCGCGCGGCGAGTTCGCAACTCTCGATTGAACGAACGGAAGTCTGGGAATCCGAGATTCCCGCGAGGCGGGAATTTCGGTGACTTTCGGTAACCGTCGGGCGGGCCATTATTAAGCGGTCGCTTAATTAAATTTGGGGAATTGATTTCTTTCGCCGGGGTTTATTCGTTTCCAAGTGACCTTAAACCCGCTTCGCGGGTCTGAAAGACAGAAAAATAGTCGCGGCGCGATTCCGTGTTCATTTAATAAGAATGGCTCGAGGATTTTTGCTTTAAAGATTGTACGCATTGTCTCGGCAAATGAGAAACGACACGCGCGCATAATTCGCGCGTAACGCACCCGTATCGATCGATCGCAGCGATATTATGGAGCGATATTATCGACGATAATTCCGTCAGGCCGCACCGCGTCCTACGCCTATGGCGTTATAAGTCGGCGATTCTCCCCTGACCAAGAGTCATTCACGAGGCTAATTGCAGGGGCGGCTTTCCGCCCTATCGTCTAACCCCAAATCATCCCCCGTAATCCATAGGGATTTACACTCGCGATAATTGCATTAGCATTCGATGATTTTTATTGGATCGTCCGGCTCGCAATAACGAATCATTTTCGCTCTCCGGGCTGTTAGCTGAAATCGCATTTAATTTGCGACGTTTATCGAGCACGACGAAATTTAATAAAAAGGCGACCCTTAACGGAAACGTTCGTTATGGCAAAATCAATGTTGTGTTAACGTTCGTTAAAAATTTCCAATTTCCATTCGCGCATCATAATCAGTCGCAGCTCACGCGCGCGATGAAGTAAGATGCGGGATTCGCGCTTCGAAATTGCACGAAAGTGCAACGAGGAGAGCGAAGGGACGAATGCGCGACGATAATTCTTTAATGCGAGGTAATTCGTTCATTTGCTATTGACGGCAAATTTGCAATCTCGTGCGCCAAACGGACCTTTAATGAGATTCCCTTCCGTTGCAGGTTGCGCGGCGCAACACGCGCTGCTCGGCAAGACCAGAAGGCCCCGCACGGCGTTCACGTCCCAGCAGCTTCTCGAATTGGAGAAGCAGTTCCGGCAGAACAAGTACCTCAGCAGACCGAAGAGGTTCGAGGTCGCGACGTCTCTGATGCTGACGGAAACGCAGGTAAATTCGGACGGGTAGCGAGTCGAATCGCGCATCGGCTCGAACTTTGACTATCTGACTCTCGATATCCGAAATTCGATTCGGCCTTGACTTTCACGAATCACTCGCATGGCGCGATAAGCAAACGAGCGCCGCGATCGACGGCTTCCGGGAGGAGAGAGGCGAATCGTGAATCAGCCGCGATTCGAGATCCGCGATAAAGTTTCGGCAATAAACGCGACAAGGTGATAAATCGAGGTCGAGACTATTGCCGCCGCGAAAATTGCAAAAGACCGTCGAGAAGCAGCGAGGCAGCTTCGTAATTTCCTCAGCATTCCGCGTCGTCGGGATCGATCGATCGCAGGGAATCTCTGATGAGAGAAGCTGGATGCTGCATTGTTGTTCATTCGAGTGCCCGAATTGTCATGCGTCAACTTGACGCGAGCTCAACGGGAAGCGTTGGCAAGGAAGAAATCGGATCGCTTCTATCCTTTCTCGAGCATGCCGAGCTGGAGGCGAGTCCACGTTAAGTCGAGAGACATCCGACGAGGAGTTGAGCGACATCGGCCGGTAAATAGCGCGGAAATGGAAATTCGCGAGCGGGCGAGCGCGTGGAAAAAAGAAGACGACTTCGGAAGAGAGGAAATCCCTTCGAATAATCCGCCGCCCGCCCTTCCATCATGCCGTGTGCACGCGAATCCCTCTCTCTCTCTCTCTCTCTCTCTTCTTCCCTCTCTCGCATAGTTCAACAACTTAAACATAACTCCGAAGCTTACGAGCCCTGACGGATCGCTCGGCAAACAGACGTGAAAGTCTGAGTTATGGTGGGCTCAGTCGCTGATTTGTTTCGATATTTTACCGATTCCGCCTCGCTCCTCCTCGCCTCCACTTTGCACGGTCTCCTCCTCGTTCTCGCCGACTTCCCACTTTGCGCTCGCAGGGACGCGATTACCGGCAATTTAGCAGCCAGGCGCCGTGGACCACGTCGTTCCGACGACGAACGCGTTCATTTGCAAAGGAGAAGAGGCGCGCGAGAATCGCGCACCTCTGATCAGTCTCGCCGTTGAAGCCGCGACACGTAACACGTTCGTGTTACGCTGACTCAACGATAGGACCATCGTCCTTGGCGAAATGTCGGCATTATTATCGAGGAGCGTCATCGCTCACCCATGATTCACCGTTGCTTCGGTGTCGTCACGGTGTCGATTAATTTCGGCTCGCGAGAGATAATTTACAGCGCGAGCCACTCTCCATCCCTCTATCGCTCTCGATCGCTCTCTACGAACGCTCATCGGTTTATCGGCAACAAATATTTATTTTCGCCCGTCACTCACTCTCTCTCTCTCTCTCTCTCTCTCTCTCTCTCTCTCTCTCTCTCTCTCTCTCTCTCTTGCTCCCTTGCACCTTCGATCCCACGGTCGATCTCTTTCTCCCTTTCCTTCTTTTTTCCTTTCCTCCCTCTCCCTCCCCTCCCCCTCTTCCCTTTTCCACCGAAAAAAAGGTTCTCCCTCCCTCCCGCTCCCTTCCCCCCCCCCCGTGAATTTAACACCTCCATCTACTTGTTTACCTCGCGCTCCGAATGATTTGTTAACGAGTGACGCGAGTGATTTACGTAAGTCACCGTTTCGTCTATCGAATTATCCGGCTGATCGACAAGCGACAGCGCCCGCTGTCCTCCGCGAGGGAAATAAGTATTTTTGCAAGCTACTTCCGGTTCGCCGGCTATTACGCTACCGCTCCGATTATTCCATTTCCCTTTCCCTCCCGCGAGGCAAGTTCTCGCCGAGGCGAATTCAGTTTTGGCCTCGGGGGGAGAGTTCCCGAGGAGTCAGCGAGGTCGGGACGAGGTTGCGTCATCGGTGCAACTCGACCTAGTTGCCGGCGACGCAGCGATTCGGGGATTAGTTGCCGTTAAATCGCGGAATCGCGGAATCGCGCCGGGGATTGAACGAGGCGCCGTCTCCCCGATCTTCCCCATTCGTATTCGTGCGAGGAGGCCGCGCTCCTGCGCGCGCGGAGGGTAAAGATATAATACGGTCGGTGTGCCTGGAGGGGATTGGCCCGGGCGCATGATATGTTGTCCGAAAGATTTACATCGTTTTCTTACGATTGGGGAGGAAAGATCGAGTCTCCCTGTATCCGTCTATCTGATTTACGGCGTCTCGCGGGATGGCTCGCATTCGTCGTTGGCATTCGTCGAATTAAACCGAGCGGACCTCTGCCCCGAAGAGCAGAGCAGGGGGAGCAGGGGGAGTAGAGAGGGGAAGAGGATCCGGTGATCGTTGGATCGTCGATCCCGGCGACAATTAGCGCTTTCGAGCGCTGAATCGGACCGGGAGATCTCTCGCTTCAGGGATGCGTTTACTTTTGCAGGGACTCCTTGTGCGCGCGATATCTGAAGAAAGCCCGCGGCAGTTGACAGATACCGCGCGTAGTTTTGCGATATTACACTACATTATATTATATATCGTATTATATCATGTCGATATCGCGTGTAGACGCGCAATTGCATTTTTCGTGTTACAACGTAACATCATTAGGATTATGATGTTGAAGCAGACAGCTTGTTGGATTCTCACTTGCTTGGATATTATTCTCATAATCATTTCATGCGGAGTGAAGCGCGAACAGCGTGTCGTGTGTTTAGTTGATTTAGTTAATTAAACACATAAACGCCGACGAGATAATCAATCGGCGCGGGAATCGCTCGCGACTTTGATCTTTCCGTTTCTTTCCGCTGTGAATTCTCGCTAAAGAATTCACGACGAACAAACACGGCAATGATCGTCTTTTCTGTTGCAGGTGAAGATCTGGTTTCAGAACCGCCGAATGAAGTGGAAGCGCAGCAAGAAGGCGCAGCAGGAGGCTCGCACGAGCGGGAAAATCGAGGACGGTGGAAACGCGAGGAGCGCAGAACGGGATACCGGAAGTGACGCGAGCGTGAACGCACCGGGCACGCCGGAGGAATCCAGAGGAGCGATCCAGGAAAGTCAGAGGAGCGGAACGGACCTTCAGGAGCCTCTGTATCGGCCTTACGTGGTTTAAAGGAAGAGAAGGCGCGTTTCATCACCTCCGCGGAGGAGGTCACCTCTCAACAATCAAGAGCATACATGCCGCTGGTTTTGTTTTTATAATTTGACAGCGGACGGATCAAATCACGTCTTGCGATCGATGCAAGGCTGGCTTAGCAAGGCAGAAGAGAGAACAAGATCGAGAGAAGGCGATTCGATCCTCCAAGGCGATTAAAGAGATTGTCATCGAGCTGAAGATTCGCTTGCTAGAAGATTAATTTCTTAGAGACGATTGTTTAGGTTGCTTCCAAGTCACGTGCGTTCTTCAGATTCGATCGTTAGGACTAAGTTCTGCTTGTTGACTGCGTGCGATCATTCCCGTATAAACGGCTGTCTCTTGCGAGAACAACTTCCGCCTTGCTATTCATTGCGATATAATTTCGACAATCGACTCGCTATCGGGGATTGAAATCGGTGTGGCATGTTGTGATTCCACACAATTCTTCCGCATCCCTTCCGGATCAGCGGCGACGCGATCCATCATCGCAGACAACCCAGAGCCATTGCTCGAGGATTCATCATCAAGCGATCCTGATTTCGATCCCCGCTCACCGTCGACTCCCACTTTTCTACCGAAGGACAAGCCGATCCCGATGTACATACGGACATGACCCATCTGCATAATTCACTATACCAAGATTCTGTAAATAGTCGAGACGGCGGAGACGGCGTTCATTAGCGGCACCTCTCTTGATAGTCAATCTGTTACCAGACACAACCGATGGCGCCGATCGCAGCGATCCTCGGCGTCTTGCTCAAAGCAACGGGGCACTGATCGACTAATCGCTAACACGGGAAGCAGAACAGCGCGTTATCGTGTATGCGACCATGTATATTAACAGGAACGGGAATCCGTACGCGATCGTGTGGCATAACGATAGCGCGCGAGTGAGTCCGGGATCCAGGAAGCCTACGGATGCACTTTAATCTAAATCCGTCGTGTACATAGACACTCTAGAGACTATTTATTCAGTGTTCGCTCGGCTTGTAAGATAGAGACGTCGGATAGACCTCGCTGGCACCGCGACGTGCTGTTAACATAAAGGGAGCATAAAGGGAAGGACACGAAGGAACGACAGGCAACCGCCCGTGCAACGCGCGAGCGCTGCACGCTGCCTTGTGCTACCTTGTGCTACCACYCCCCCCCCCCCTCCCCGCCCGCCCTCCCTCCCTCCCTCCCTCCCGCCCCGGGTGCGAATGTGCGGAGCATGTATTTATGGTGTATACGCGATACGTGAGTGTAAATATTATCCGCGATAGGTCCCAAGTTGGCGAATGCGATGCGGATATGACGGTATGATATCGCGACAAGTTCCTAAATAAATTATGAAATCGGACAAACCTGCTGCGTTCTTCTTCCCCCCTCCCCCATTGGATGTCATTCTGCTGCCGTAATCACCCGAGCTTAACGCTAATCGCGAGCTCCGACACGAGTTCTGCGCCTGCACGTGCAGATCATTCAAAGATGTGCGCGAGATGTATGAATTCCACGCGGAATCATGTATACATCATGTATAGACAGAATATTTCGGAATTTCGGCGAAAATAAATTTATTGATCTCTTGTCGCTTCGGGGAGAATTTTCAGAAAGATCAGTTATCGCTGATGACTCGGAAACTTTGGATGCGTCCGTAAATATTTTCCAAACAGAACTCGTCATCATCATATTTATCGACTAATGCGCTTACATAGCGAGCAAACCTCAAGGCAATTGATTTCGACGTAAAATAAATTTGCTTCTCTGGTTTTTGCAATAAAAAAGCGGCCAAACGCCGCTTCAGGCGCGACCCGAAAATATCAGATTTTACTTTTCAAACAATAAACGCTCCGCCCGCGCTCAGCCGCGTGCGCGGCAGAGAGCTCGGTCTCTCATGTTATTTGCATGATAGCCGCTGATTGGTATATGGCTTGTAAATGAGAGGCTTCATCCCCCGGCGGGTAACCACCCCCGGACGGGCCTGACTGCCGGTGTTCGATTGGGGAACCGCAGCGCGTGTTTCGAAAGGCACTCGAAAGGAGCAGCGCCGCGCCGCGCCATCAGTATTTATGACATGCTAATCCCCAGTTACGAATTCCGCGACATTCCGCGGGATCTGCCAGCGGAGAGCCGCTCGTTCGGAAAACGTCACCAGCCGGCGGAAGGGGGCGCAAGGAGGAGGCAAAGTCGTATTTGACGAACGCGGATCGATGTCACCGCTTCCTACGTTCGTCCCTTCATCCGCAGCTGCCATTTCCTTTTTCCGAGCGAGAGTCATCGTGCGAGAATCGAACTGACGGATCGTCGATCGTCGGGAATGCCAACGAGATAGACGAGAGCGCGCCTCAAGTGCCTCAAGTTTTATCTGTTAATGTATATAACATTTATTTCTTTAACCTTTATTAATTTATATTTTTAAGTTATATTTTTATAATCATAATTTAATAGTATTGATTTAATTAGGATTGATTTAATTTACTTAAATTAGGTAGGTGGGATTTTTTGATTATGTTTGGGGCTTTTCTTATTCAATTATCTATTTATTTATTTCGTGTATGGTTGCCGAAAGCCCATGTCGAGGCTCCACTTTATGGATCTATATTATTAGCAGCTATTTTACTTAAATTGGGGCGGGGGCGCTGCTAGGGGCAGCGGTATGGTTCAATCCGTTTGAGAATGGAAACGTAATCTAAAAACGAACGAATGCTTCCAACACCTTTACGTAAGCGTAATACGTGCACGTGTAAATCGAATAACAGATAATAATGACAGAAGCGAGATCGCAGACACGTCCGGTCTCGCGATTCCCGAATTTTACATTCGGGAAAATCAAAATCCGGAGCCAGATCCGGTCACCAAACATTATCAAGACTGCGCCACCGATATTCGTCCGAGCGTTCGAATTTTCTCGCTTACGCGTGATATTTTCCTCGTAATCTCGTTGTCGCGCAGATTCGTCAGTCGATCTTATTGCCAATCCGATTGCCAACTCCTCTCGCCCCGTTTGTCGTGCGCCGTCCCAATCTTCCGTCTTCATTTTTCGCTCGCGAGAAATCCGTGGCGAGAGAAGCGAGTTTTACTCCCGGGCGTGATTATTTGCGAGGAAAAATCGGCAAGATTGCCCGGACGGGCAGCCAGGGCGATCTCGGGACCGTTCTGGCATGGCGCCACATCTCCGTTTACGCCATGGCGCGACGAAGGAAACGGCCGTAAAGCTTCTCTGGTTTTCTCGCGGGCTCCGGTCCGCGTTATCGCGACGCTCTTGAAGGAATTAGCATAACGGCCAATCCCGGTATTCCCGTTTTTCTACCGCCCGGCATGCACGGGATTTGTGCGAGCGCGATCTCGCGGACGCGATTTATCAAAGGACCGAGGATCATCGAGAAGATTGAAATTAGACCGCCGAGAGGAAATGCACACACGGTGCACCCTGCGAGGGTGCATTTGAACGAATAAAAGCTCCGACAAAGCGAAGCCGTTTGTCGTTTGCCTTTGCGTGGAAATTCTGTTTCCTTATCGCTCATCGCTTCCGGAAAACGACTCGCGTCCCGTCCGCTCGGAGCGGCACGAAAGCGGCACGTGGCTTGGCGTGGATTCCTCGAATCGCGCTTCAAATCGATCTCATTCGATCTCGCTCCGTTGTTCCCTCATCGTGGCGTTCATTCAACGGACGTTACAGCTCGGTTAGCTGATCTCGCCCCGCTATCCGCTAAGCTGAAGGCTTCCTCCGAGAAGGAAGTCGAGAGTCATCACGGTTGCGGATTGGAGGATCGTGAAGACGGGACGCCGCGGCTAGATGGAGACGGGGGAGGCAGCTCGGAAGGACATGGCGACGACGAGGGTGGGGCACTCATGTTTATATGCATTGTATTGCTAAAACCCTTTTAACCGAATTACATTTAGCGATTCTAGTGCCGCTTCTGTGTGTCTGCGTAACTGCCCTGCTCCCGCACCCTGCCTCCCCCCACCACTCTGTTTCCTCCTCCCTCCGCCCCTGTCGTTCCTTCCTCTCCTCCACTCGGTTCTCCGTCGCCAGCTCCGTCCCTCTTTCGTTCGCTGCAGGATACGGGGCGCGTGTCTACGTATGCGAGGAGCCGCTCCATCCGCCTTCGCAAGATCCCATACGACGGTGGTGAGCTGATGGCACGGAGGGGCGGTGGGGKGGKGGGKGGKGGGGGGRGGGGGAGGGCGAGGGATGGCGGGTCGACGGACGGGTCGACGGGCGCGGAGGGGCCGAGCGCGATGGGGCTGGATTCCTGGAGTCGGAGAACGGCATCCCTGAATCCCTGATTCTCTTGGTAAACAAGTGCTTGGGTGATTCACTGCTTGTTCACTCCTATCGGCCGTCGTTTGTTTCTAGACGCCATTGCGTTCTACGATTCTACCTCGTTTTCCGGTCTAATGGATTTTGGGGGCCGAGTCGAGGGCTGCTTCGAGAGTCCCTCGGTTTACCTCTTTCTGCCGCCTCCTTCTTGCGCCCGCGCGTGGTTCTTTCCTCTTCCAGTCTCTGATCTGGAAACTTTGTTAACACTTTTCGAATACAGATCCCGTCAAGAATTCCTAATACTCGACGTTGACCGATGATCTTCGTGTAATCTTGGAAGCGATGGAAGGTGCTACTAACGAATCACATCTGCAGCAGTTACAATCGGGGATCGTATTGCTTCATCGGAATAATAATTAACAATTTTCGGACAATGAACAGATTTAGAGGCTCGCGGGACGTTAAACGCTACAATGATTTTTATTTGCGTATAACGCATCATTTTGTTGAAAGTCTCTCTCTCTCTCTCTCTCTCTCTCTCTCTCTCTCTCTCTCTCTCTCCCTCTTTCTCTCGGTTACTCAAAATCAGGAGAACGTGATTCATTCAATGTTCACGCGCGGATGCTTGGCACACTTTGTAAAGGAGACCCGGAAAGTTGAGCATTTCGAGCTGAGGATTCTCGAGACGGTATTCTCAAATGAAGAAATCCGAACTAGCGAGCGTTTCTTCATTAGCTGAATCAGAAGAAAGCGTGGAATCGAATACGACAGCATCGCCACCTCTCTCTCCCCACCCTCCCACCCTTGGAACGTCTCGAGGGTCAAGCGCCGCCATCTTCGACTTACGACACCCCGCGAGGGTCACGAGAGATACGTCCCTGCCTTGGCTCGCGCGCATCTCGCGGCAGAGTCCGTCATTAGCGCTAACAAGGTTAGCCTGGGGCTGTAGGGGGCCGACGGGGAGGAGGGACGCCGAGGGAGGACGTAGGGGGATGCCACCATCCTCCAACGACCTACCCTTTGCTCGCACACATACGCGCGCGCTCGCGCGCGCACACGAGTGCTCGTACGAACGAGCGCGTTGCACGTACACAATCTTGCGGCCGTAGCCTCCTTAGAACAAGGGGGGATAATAAGATCTGCGACAATCAACCCCAACGACGAGGACGACGACGACAATGCCGAGAGAGCGTCATGACGCTCTTCTCAGACGAGCTTTCAGGCGACGTCCGTCACGTTACGTGCACGTCTCCTCCCCCTCCTCGCCTCCTCACCATTCTCTGCCCGCCCTCCTTCTGCGCGTTCTCTTCCAGCTTCAGCACTGTCTGTCGGTCTCTACCTTCGTCCTCGTTCTCGCGTCCGCGTTGATCCATCCCTCCTTTGCATTCAGGTCTTTCTCGCTCTCTTTCTCTCCACCTTTGTCTCCATCTTCATCCCCTGGCGGTTCCTCCTCCTCCTCTCTCTCTCTCTCTCTCTCTCTCTGTCCTCGCATCGGTTGTCTTGTCCGACTTACCCTCGTTATTCCGTCCTGTCCTCTTCTCGAGCTTCTTGTTCTCACCATTCCATACCATGATGTATTCCGAAGCAGAAAGCTATCCAGTTTCACGAGAGCCTCAGCCTGGCACGATTCGTCAACAGCTCGTCCCTGTTAAGACTGCGCGACTGGTAATGGTCCTTTGCGGACGCTCAATGGCGGCAAACATACAGCCGTATGAGATCATACGGCTTCAGCACTCGAAGAATTGCGAGAAGCATCGCGCGTGATGTATCGCCTGAAATCGCTGCAGCGAATTGTCGCGCATTACCTTGCCAGGTTCTTCATCTCTAAACAGCGCTGATATGTTCATTGCGTGCTGCTGCGTTCGACGATAGTGCCAAGATTGATGCCTCGCTGCTGGACACTAGGGGTAGTTTTTGAGAACTTTCGAGAATCGGTGCACTTTTATGCGATTCTCGATGCTCAACTTTAGCAAACCTGGAAAATCTCGCGATGAGCCGGACAATAAAGAGAAATGAAGGAAATTAAGAAAGCCGGAGCATTCGTGTCCCATGTTTAATGACGTGAAAGGTATTAGTCGGCCCTATGAAGCTTACACAAGGGCACGAGTCACAGTTCCCATTGGAGACTGATCTATTAGCTCTCGTCATATTAGCCCGAGTACTGCTTCGACTTTGTCTTCCACGGAGCAACTTATTCATTACAGGATGGATCGTCGTAAAAAGCGGATCTATTAGGATTAAAGTAATAGCCGACATAAAATTGTTACGATCGTCGTTAGCGCGGCGAATTGCATGTATTTTTGTGCGCCGGGCCCGGTGTTGTTTTTAATGAATCTGCAAACAGGCAGGCAAGAAATTGCTTGTTTTTCGTTAAATTGCTCCTTCCCCGTCTCCGGATCTTTCGCGTTTCCAATTTACGTCTATAATGTTGGAAACAAAGCGGGGAAAGGGATAACTTTGAGATCTCGCCGAGATTTGCCCTAAAATTTTCCACGCGGACAACTGCGGGCTCTTCGAGAGTCCGCTTTTGTGAGCAACACGAGTGAGCTTGCACCGTTAGCCAATCTGAAATTTCTAGCTCGCGCTTCTAGCTCCTCTTTCCTCTCCGGAAGCGGAAATAACGTTCGGGTGAAAATGCGGCGTTCACAGGGCGAACGTTCGCGCGATATATCGCTCGACCGAAGAGACTAAGCCGAGATATCTGGCTGGCGGTTCGGTAAACATGACAAAGACTCATAGATCAGTCGCTGATCCGTGCTGCCGAGCTGTTCTTATCTCGCAGGACGGACCACACGTTTAAACACCATGACCGGCGGGCATGGATTGTGTTGGTCGAGTCGATTGTGTAAGTGCCTGGTGGAAGAAGAGGAGGGACCGCGCGGGTGGTGCCCGAAAAAGACAGACAGAGAGCTGGAACAGGCAACGGTGAAGGGGTAGAAGAAAGGGAGGCAGTCCGAGTGGAGTGAGGGACTCGAGGGGTTGCGGGAGGCTGGAAGGAGCTAACCGCATCGTAATCAACGTAAAATGGCGTCGGGAACAGGGAACGGAGAACGGAGGAGCCTCCTGAGGTCGTGCCGCCATTGTTGATCACCTTCACCCTCGTATAATACGTGCTATATGGCTCGCTCAGGGATGAACCCTCCGCGGGCACCGCCGCGGGCCGACAGATCTTTACGGCGGAATTTTATATCGCGCTCGGCTGGATGCGGGAGGTGTTTTACGATCGTGTAGCAGCGGGATTTTCGAATATAATTTCGGATTTCCGCGCTGCCGCTCGCGAGAAAATACACACCGTCACACGGGCGGGGAAGCTCGACGAAGAATCGAGCGATATCACTGCTCCAATCAATTATCGTCAACTTTTTGACTGACACTGACGGGAAAGTTCCGGGAATTCATCAACATTGAAATTCCGAAGGGTTGCTCCGACAGGACGTCAGGTGGATTTTGGAATTTGTGAAACCGTAAGCCGCAGCAGCGGGATTTTACGTCAATTTTACTCTCGCTCATTTGCGTTCTCAAGAACGAAAGAATCTTGCTCGTGCCATCACCACGCTCGAGGGTTCACGTTTTGTATTTTACTATAAATCTCCGGCTCGCGAGAAGGCGAGCGGCTCCGCCGCGCAAGTTGGATTCGACCCTGCGGGATGCTCGGCAAGTCGTAATAAATTACGCACAAGTGGAGCCGTGAGCGGAGATTACTGGCCCGGTTTCTCCCACCCTAGCAAAGCGGCAGCCGCCGGCTCCTATTTCACCACCAACCACTCCCCTTTTCACCACCGGCTGGATGATGGCGATGGCTGTTTCACTTAAGCCCTTGCTGCCTGCCGCCTGCACCCTGCTGCTGCTGCTGCTGCTGCTGCTGCTGCTGCTGCTGCTGCTGCTGCAATTTTGACGAGCGCGCGCTAAACGCGACGCTAATGAAATCGACTCGCGGCTCGCGCCGCGAATTCAACGACAGAAAAAGAAAAGAGGGAAAATAGAGAAGAGGAAAGGAAAAGGAAGGAGATGGATTCCAAGCGCGTGGAACGCGTTGGAACTCTCGCCCGGAATGTCGAAACGTTCTTGGACCGAGTCACGTGATTGAGACGTGTAACCTTTTTAGAAACATTTTTGCATCTTCGTTCCATTTCCAATGAAGAGGATAACACGAAAAGCGTGACCCCTAATCACTGAAATATCACGGAGATTCGAAACTTTATGATTCGGGAACGATCGCTCGCGTGCGTCGAGCATCGATTTCTGCACATGTGTGTGAGAGAGCAATCTCCTTTCCAGGAAGAATGAAAGACGCGGGAACCTAGCTTAACCCTTATTCGCGAGACATTCTCGCGGACGATGTAGCGAATTAACAAGCCTCTCGTGATTTCGAATCCGTTCGTAGCGAGCGTCGCCAACAAAGTCGGAATAATCCGGATTGGCTGCGCGCGCTAGTTCGCATAAAAATTCAGAGAAGTACCCTCTGAACGGTTCATTTCACTCGGGCTGATCGTGTTCGACTCAGCCTCGAGGGCAACATACATTATGGTGTGCTGACTGCCTACCATCTTCTCCGATAACGCAATTTAATCCGGGGAATGATATAAGGAACGCTTTCGTATCCGCGCCATCCCCGGAATACGTACAATCCTCCCTCCCTCCCCCCTCCCGAAATTGTATGAGCTACATGAGCGAGATTTAAAGGCGTTCCCTAATTCCTGCCGAAACTGCGGCACTTTGCTCGCGACGACGACGGCGTTTCGGCAGAACAAAGTGCGAACGATCGTAAAATAAAAACGAAAAACGGAATTTCTAATACGAAATAAAAACGCGGAGAGTCTTCTGGCGTGAAAAGGGAGTTTTACGTTTAAAGTTCTTTATCCGCTTCGTGAAATTATTCCCTATGGACTATCCTCTGACTATTATCTGATAGCTTTCTCACTTGTGATGCTTTTCGGATTAAGCAAATCCGAGATATGATGAAATCGCGCTAGCTTTATAAAATTGATCCCACGATCAATGGCACACGAAATGTCAATACGTCGAGATGCATCCGATTATCTGATGCATAGGAATATTCATATTATTAATAGCATCGGTATGTTTTCAACGTGTTATGATTATACAGTGAATTGATTACGCGGAATATTTCCTAGTAACGTATTCAATGATATTTACCTTCAGCGCTCTCGGGACTCTTCTTCTTCCATTTAATCGAAGCTAAATTATCGTCTACGTTACCGTTCACGCATCATACTGGCTGCCGGTATCGTTGCCGACTGCTAATCGATCACTTTTGCGATAAGAAACTTCTTATCGAGGATCAGTAGAAAAATTAATAAGAATCTTTCTCTCCCTTTCCCTCAAGAATTTCATGTTAGACGTTAAGCAGTATAGTTAGTCCAGTAGCATCGGTTAGTAGTCGGAAAAAAGAGATAAAACTTTAAAAAGCAACAGTAAGAAAAATTTACACGCATACGTACACGTGTATCGATAATAAAAATTGTGATATAAATAATTATCATTACGTTATCGTTTCGCACCGAATAATCCCAGAGGAAAAACAAGTGCTGCGTCGACAATGTTAAAGATCCGCAATAACGAACATGACGACTCATGAGCAGACAACGAGCCCGAATCGCGACGATAATACAGATTTTCGCGCAAATTTTAACGTGTTTTTATGAGGGAACTCGCGCAGGTATCCCACGTTTGGTCGCGAGAATGTTCGAATGACCCGCCGCGAGCAGCGTGGCGCAGCAGCGACTCGCTCGTCGGCGTTGCGTACTACGTAAAATGCGGTAGATCGATAAGTGGCGGACGAAGTGGAGCGCAGAGCGAAAAAACGCATCACGTGTTGATAAGTTTAATCAACGGTGATAACGTGCGCCGCGTTATTCAGCAGTGCGTCGCAGGCAGTCGCAGAACGAGGTAAGTTCCGGTCGCTCGGTCGTGGCCGGGCCGGCGAATTTCCGGCGGGACGCCTCATCGAAATCCGCCGTATTCCGCTTTTGCCTCTCCTGCCTTTTACGCGAGAGCAGCTGACGCGGCATCGGCCGGCTATAACCACGCGCGACAGTACGCGCGCGTGCGCGCGCGCGCATTCGCGCCGCGCATTAACGGTGCGAGATAACGCGAGTGCGATATATCGAACGAAGATTGCAATATCCGGTCGAACGCCCTTCGGCGAAATTCGCCGCAGAGAATGATCTCTGATTTTAATTATTCGTTGGGAAAACGCATAATGTAACGTCGCCAATGGACGGAATCCCGATAGATGGAGGATCCGTGACTCGTGTTTCGTAGGAAATTTAATTCTCTTAGCGATTACGTTAGCGATACGCTTAGCTCTCTGTTTTTTTCCGTCTATGATCGCCCCCGAATGAGGCTGATCGTTCGGAATAAAATTCGTAAAAGTAGAATTTCATCTTGAGATTTCACGAATGATGCATCAAAGACGCGTATGAGCGTATGTGGCTTAATACGATTTGAATATCGATCAATTATAGTCGATCACGAGGATGCACGATAATTGTGCAAAAAGTTGTGGAAACATTTCAGGCAACTCTCGCCCAAGTATCTTCAAACAGACTCGATTCGACGAGTGTTACTCAACGATCGTGATTCCAGAATATGAACAAATTGCAAATTATTCATTTCTGCTCCAGTATGCGATTCCGCAATTTTTATTCGTCGGAGAGGAATTTAGAGAATCATAAAGCTTAGTTTATGATCGAAACATCGCGTGTGTTTCCCGCGTTTTATCGATAAGATCTCCTCGCGTTCTATTTACGGGTTCTCTAATCCGGGCTTTTAATTTCCTCTTTGCTCGATAAGAATGCGAAAAAATCGATCACAGGCGCTCGTTATCGACGATTATCGCGAATTAAAGCGTCGCTCGCGAAGGAATAGCGGTCAGATATGAATTTTATTTCTGCACTCTCTGTACTCGGACAGATTTGCGGAATTCTCCTCGCAGAATCGCTCGCGGAAATATAAATCAACGCAATTCGAAGAATGAGCTTTCAATGTTCATGTTACGTCGGTGAATGCGAATATAATCGATACTATAGTCGAGAAATTCGGTTTTGTATTTGCTCACACGTGGAATTCGTCACGTGGTTCGACGGTACATTTCCCGTTAATTACGTAATCGTGAATCTTCTCTTCGTGCGAGAGAAAGTCGAACTGCGAGCATCGGCGTACCGTTTCCCTATCGATATTAGATACGATACGATTGTAAGGAGAATCCGAGAAGATGAAGTCGCAGCTGAGATGAAAACTGCGGACGGGACGTTAGTTAAAATTTTTTCCGGTGAAATTCTCTCTCGAGTCTCTGAAATTCGAAACCTGCGCACACGATAACGTCAGCTGCACGCCGCGTTACATTTACGAACGGCTCAGCTGCTTCTCTTAATTAGCCTATCGCGATCGATTAGCGCTCATCGCGTGCAACGCGCAAATCTAAAATACGCGTGATCTAAGACGATAATTCACGATACTCAAAGTCGACGTAAATGTAGGTACTAAAAGGAGCGATGATAACATGTTGTGCACCCTATTCTGTAAATGCACATGTATATATATATATATATATAGGGCTTTATCACGATGTATCTTATCACGATAAGAAAACAAGTATTAAACGCGTAAGATCGATACTGCGAATAGTAAACAATATCCGTTTGCCAATGCAAACGGAAGTTTTCATTAAATATCGCAGTTATATCTAAAAAAAATGGCACGAGCCGTCTGCGACGCCGTCTGGGAGAATTGTAAAAAACGGCTCGTGAAGTAGCGATGAAGAAGCGCGATATTCAGTGCAGGGCACCGCTATCGATCGTTTGATCTCGCAGTCGCGGCGCAAATGCGATCGTGTACCGTTATACACCGTGGATCTTATTCGGCTCGCGGTGTCGCATTATCCCGTCAATAATTTCGCGACGAAGCGGATTTATTATGCGCTCCACGCATTGAGCCGCTTCGCCATATACTGAGCGCCATTTCCATCAAATACCATAATCGGAATTAGCAGATGAGTCCTGTGTCCCGCGAGCTCGCCGAACGAGGCTCCAGTAAAAGTGCCACGAGCGCGAATCTCGAGGAAGCTTCGAGCGGCTTCAGAGGATGATGAAATCTAAGCGAGGTCGAATTTATCGTATGCATGTGCCGCTCGTTCTCCCATTTTCGCAAAGTCCGTGATTCTCAATTTCCCACCAAGTTTCCCAAGTTTCCGAGCTGAACCAAAAGCGAGCTAAAAAGGAAACGCCGATCGCTTTCCCAAGCGTTTTTTCAGATCCCTCTGAATGTTTCGGCAAAGTGTTCCCTGGCGTTACGCGGGATACTCTATCGATGCCTCGATACTCGATAGCTCGGGGAGCGAGTCTGGCGGATAAATTTCATTAATTTCCAACTATCGTAGCTCACGACGCGAAATAGCGAATTGCTATTTCGCTTTGCAGCGCGTGTGTACCGAACGAGGCAATATATAAACATTGGATACATCAGGTCAGATACATCAGGTACATTAAATCGGTACATTAGATGGATGCAAGCTCGTACGTTCGCTGAGCGAACGCTTTATAGGTTCTTTTCTTCCATTTCTTGCAACCGTCGATAAAGTCTAGACAACAATGTTGCAGTATATATGTCTCTTGTTGCTGTTTCACGCTCTAAGTTTAGAATCGAATCATCATCTTCATGCGTTCGACACGCATCGCTCGATCTGCCAAACTAAGGCACTTACCTGCTTAGCAGGTAATAAAGAATGTGCTTTGAACAGTTGAATATTTAGGAGACAATACAAGCAAGAATCGTCCGTTTACGGGACATACATCCATCAAGTTAGCAGTCTAATAGAAAGTTCCGATAGAAATGTTTTCTTGCACGACGTGTTCGAGGTGAAGTTGCTATTGAACAAAGGGTCACAATCTCCGTTACGGATTCTGATAGACGTTATTTTCTTGGAATGTTCTCGATGTAGTAAGCCTAGACCTAATATCAATAATAGGATAACCAAATGAACGAACCGTTGCTGTTGTTGTCGAAACAAAAGTCTCGTTAACGTTCGGCAATTCCTAAGCCGGAAAAACCTAGGGTTTTTCCCCTGCTTTACCAGTGGAAGAACCCATGATTCTCCCGTGATTTGTAACGGGGCAAAGCTCAGGACCTTCAGTTACTTGAGAGGAGAAGAAACCCGACGTAGTCAGTGTTATACGAGAAGCGAGAGGTAACGGACACATTTGTTAGTTAGAGCAAGTATCCACATATTGTAACTGTTCACTCATCTGAAGATTAAAAGGAAGTTAGTTTGTTATCTTACGACTCTTATCTTTACTGACCATACTCATCCGAACCGGCAATAAATAAATATTTAAAGCAGTGTTGAGCGAATTTATCGAAAGCGCTTTAACAATCTCATTAGCAATAATCGTTGAAGAGATAAAAGCAGGTCGCGTGGTGAAATCATCTCTAGGACACCCCAAGAATTTCTCTCTAGTGCGATAACGAGCTATTCGATCCACCTGAGATAGGAAGATAGTTTATATCTCGATTCTCGCTGATCGCAGTTGCAATCTCTGGACGCGGCGCGAGATGCAGCCAAAGTCTGTACGATCACTCTGCTTGGTTCTAATGCGCCTTCTAATCACGCGTTTGCCATTGCGCGATCACTCGGCTAGAAAATAAGAGACGCGAATCGCGAACCGCGCGTCTATCTTTGCCAATCTATTCGATGCCGGTCTTCGCCTCAAAGAGCGTCTACCGTGATTGTCAACGGAATTGTCGCTAAAGAAGAGTGCGACGTACTCTTGTACAACCGCATCGTGCATTGACGATGAGCGATCATAATGATAATAACGGACGGACGATGTAGAATCGATGCAAATCGTCACAATCACGCGACTCATAGTCTTAGGATGTCTTTTTATGCCCAGTTCAGGCCATCAGGAATGTCCGGTCAAGCTAACGGAGGTCACGCCGGCGAAGCGGACGACCTCGTGCCCATCCTGACACTCAGCATCGATATCTCGCCGCGATTAAAGACCTTGGCCGATCACTTCATCTCCAAATACAACGTGCAGCCCTCCTTCTTCGCCCGAGTGCCAGGCAGGTGAGAATACATAAATTATTCGGGATGCTGGCACGTGTCCCGCGGATTCCACCCTCCAACCACCGTCACGCGACATGTCGCCGTCATGCAGATTTCGAGAAGCAAGATTTCAATCGCGTCACGCGATATGATTAGATATGTCGCGTATTGTGTCGCACGCGACGCTAATGAGCGGTCTAATAACTCGTTAATCATCGCGGACGCTCGCGCGCGAGTTCGGCTTCTTCACGGAACTACGAAGGATCGCGCGGATCGATTGTCTTTGACAGTCCCATCAATCGATCCTGATAATGAAGCGTGACACTCGGGCCACGGATTACGCGATGAAACTATTCGTGGCTGGAGTTTCTCGCGGCGATACATCGATTCTGCTCCAGAAATAAGGTGTACTCGAACGTACGTCCATGGACAAGCGTGTACGTATCCAGCCTCGAGCTTTCGATCGGATTATATTCGATATTATTATGTAACAACGTTAATCCATCGTGATTACAAGTCAAACGAGTAGCCGGGTTTTCGCAATGTAAAACTGCGAGCCCGTTAACGCGCTTGATGGAGATGATTTTCTAGATTTCTCACGAAACATCTCGACACGAGTGCCATTACGAATGATCCCACGCATTCCGCATTGTTGCAGAGTGAATTTGATAGGCGAGCACATCGATTACTGCGGATATGCCGTTTGCCCGATGGCCATCGAACAGGACATACTTGTGGCGGCGGCGGTGTCGAAAGACAGCGACATTCGTCTGACCAACGTAGATCCCGAATACGGGGACTTCCGCTGCAGTTTCGACGACGTAGGGTGAGCATGCAACTCGATAAGGGTTTTAGTCTGTTGAGGTGAGGACGTTAGCTCGGCAGTTCGGAGCGGAGTCGATTTAAGAGTCGATTAATCCCATCGGTCGCGCGATGCGTCACCTTTTTCCATCTTTCCCCTCTTTTCCATTTGACGAAATAATATATACATAGTCGCACAATACGTGATGTAGCATACGACGCGGCATATCGCACGTGGCAGCCGTAAGATAATGCCGCTCCCATAACGTCAGTTGTGTCGTGGGTATGCTGCCGGGCACTTATAAGCACTTACAACCCCTTAACAATTTAAACCCCTTGATCCCTCACTGCGATCATCTCGGATTACGACGCTGAAGTTAGAACCGCGTTCTTATCCGCGCAGCCACGCGCGCAGCTCGCGGTGCTCGCAGATCGCTTCGGTCTCTAATTTTAATCACGACTGCGGATTAAATGAGATTACTGTCTCGCAACGCGAAGACCGTGACAGCAAATGATGGATGATCGATGGATCTGTACGCGTAGTGTGAAAGAAGCAGATCTCTCTCTTTCTCTCTCTCTCTCTCTCTCTCTCTCTCTCTCTCTCTCTCTCTCTCTCTCTCTGTATGTCTAGTACGCGCACGCGATCTCGGATTAAATTATCTCCGTTTTTCCTTTGGCTCCCTGTATAATAGCCGAGAAGAGAACACGAACTTTTTCTTAATCTTATTCATTATTCAATATCGCGCGAGCACGTCGGATAACATGATAACCAGCTCAGCTGGCGGACTTGGCGAGCGTATCGATCCTCTCGATTCTTATTATGTCACATGTCGCGTGTACACGCGAGAATTATATGCAGGCAACAATTACACGCAGAAAGAGGAGAAATCTGCTTTAATAATGCTGGCACGTTTTTCCTTTGGAGGCCTCGTGCCAACGATCGGATATGAAAAATTCCGCAAGTGTAGCGCAGTCGCACATTTCAGGTCCCATATTAGCGACAGCGAGAGCGGACCGGCCTGGTACAAATACTTTCTGTGCGGCGTAAAAGGAGCACTCGAGGTGATCCCAGCAGAGTCCGTTCCTGCGGGAATCCTCGCCGCGGTATGGGGCAACATACCCCCCAATTCCGGCGTGTCCAGTTCTAGCGCCCTCGTCTCAGCCGCGCTGCTCTCGATCGTGCATGCCAGCCAGGTGAGAGAAGCAGGATATTAAATATCGTTACGTTATTCTTTCTTCTCTCGTGAAGCGGCATCAGGGACATCCCGGCCTTTGGGGGAGCAATTAATGAGCGAGCGGATATTCCGCGAGGATATTAAAATCAAAGTTCGTAAATTACTTCTTTGGACTCGGATGGACATTTTTTCCACCGCGCGCGGTTCCTGCTCGCGACAGTCTTCCAGCCGAGTTTAACTTTCCTGGACGTTTCCGCGAACGTAAGAACGCAGAAGCGACATCGCGTCACGATGTCGTAACATTTCTCGTGAATAGATTATTTATACCGACTGGTATTGTCAAACGGATCAAACCGCCGATCGTCATCCCGCATAATATTCTTTCGTTTCTCCCCTCGCGATCGTAGATCCCATTTCCGTTAACGGTTTTGCCTTTGCTCAAATGGATATCGAACGCGATTGCGAATCTTACAGGCACTCCCTTCAGCTTTTGTATCGTTCTTTTGTACGCGTTATTACTTCGTCCCCTTCAGTTTTCTGTCGATCCAACGTACCTGCATATTACTTCGAGAGCTTTGGTTTTAAAATTCATCTCGCAAGTTCTTCCTCATCTGATTTATTCAAGCTGCGAATATCGTCAGTCTTCGTTGACGAATCCTTGAATACGATTGTTCTCATTCTCATCTCTCGACCGTGTCTTCTATATACGTTGCAGTGTCAATTGTCCAAGCACGAATTGGCGAGCATCAGCGCTCGAGCCGAGAGACACATCGGAACTCAGGGTGGCGGAATGGATCAGGCTATCGCTTTTCTTGGCAAAGCAGGTAATTGCGATCCATCACTCGTTGATTTGCAAATTAAGTTATTTCTTGGGAAATTCGATTGAGTTTGCTCGAGCAAACAAGTAGAAAGATTGAGCTGCTCGGAGTAACTCGTCATGATTGTCTGGTTGTGGTATTAATTATGCAGAATCGTCGAATGGCAAGAAATTCGACTTATCCGTTCGCACGTGTGAATATATTTGTCGTTTGTTCGTAAGGCACGGCCAAGCTGATAGAATTCAATCCGTTGCGTGGCACCGATGTAACGTTACCCGAAAATGCGGTATTCGTAATAGCGCATAGTCAAGCTTATCACAACAAGGCCTCGACCGCTGACTTCAACCTTAGAGTCATCGAATGCAGACTGGCCGCACAGGTGAGGCATTTTTAATATTTGAGAGAAGCTACGTTACCAAAAATCCTCGCTAATCCGCGAACGTCCATTTAGAGTAAAGCGCGAGATTGGATTTATGTTTAGCGCTCGGGTGCGATGTTGAGAGCTCTATAAATACAATCGAGGAGAGACCATCGTGGAACTAATAAAATCCGTTTCTCGATTACACTTCACGCTACTCGATCTCCGATGGACGTTGATGGACTGATGCATCCTGCGTTTATTCAAGACATTTTCCAATTGGTCCACAGCTCTGGACCAATTCCACTTCCTGTCCGCTTTCCTACCCGCGTATCGAAAAACGCATTTGTCGAAGGCGCCGACAATGAACAATGGAGAGACGAATACTTCACCAAGCGATCTCTCGTTCGCGCCATAATCTCCACAATTCCCCGACTGAGCGATGAAATCTGCCTCTCGGTGCGTAGATGATAGCCAAGAGGAGAAATAAGGATTGGGAACGCGTGCGAAGATTAATTGACATCCAGGAGTGCCTCACCCTTGACCTGGACGAGATGGTTACCGTGGTAATGACGGACCTGCACGAAGAGCCGTACACACTTGACGAGGTATACACCGTACACGTATTTCTCGCTTTTTTTCTTACCTTCTTTTCCTGGATAGCCGTTCCTTCCTCGGCGCGCGCTACCAGCACACGCATTTCCAGATCGGATATTCTCACTCAGGAAGACCTGAACGCAGTGTCTATAACAAAAACGATTATCCGATCGAGTAAACGGGTTATATCCGGGTTCTCGCAGCAGAACTTTGTGAATTATCGATAATCCGAATCGTGACTGAAATTCTTCCTTCGCATGATTCGCTTTAACGACAAATCTAGAGACGTGATCAAAGAAGCACGCCGCTTCTTGGAGAAATCCACAAATTGCGGCGTAAGCAGAGATGCCAGAGCTACATTTCAGCGTCTCGTGTGATCGGCTCGTGTGATGTGAACCCTCGTGAATAGCTTGTTTCGTTCAGCGAGCGAGTCTCTCGTCATCGAAACATTGAGCCGGAAGCGCCTATCACCGACTGAGAACATAAATTTCCTCCGTAGATCTGCGAGGGTCTCGGTACAGACCGTGAGCAACTCAGGAAGACGTCTCTCATCGGTTCCTTTAATGCTTCGCAAACGTTTAAGCTGCAGCAACGAGCGCTGCACGTTTTTCAAGGTAAAGAGCATCAATTTTCATGCGCCGCTAAATCGTAAAACTCCGATCCCGGATCC
This sequence comes from Eciton burchellii, assembly GCA_020341155.1. Lineage (NCBI taxonomy): Eukaryota > Metazoa > Arthropoda > Insecta > Hymenoptera > Formicidae > Eciton > Eciton burchellii. The sequence continues at coordinate 1,029,878 of JAHMML010000041.1, read as the reverse complement.
GATAAATCAAGAGAGCTCTCACCCACAGCTCCCGCCCCCCCTCCTCCTCCTCCCCCCCTTCCCCCCTCCCCGTCCCTCCGTTTTCCCAAGTCAACGCATCCTTAACTTTTTCCCCGCGCGGGATTGCCCGCGGTGAATTCCCTCGGCCGAGTTTGGCCTCGCTCGCCGGCAAGAAGAAAGGTCCGAAAGTGCAAGGCCATTAAGGAAGCAGAACGCAAATTTCATTTCGTCTCATTTGCCGCGGCAATTATACCCCGCTGCAATTATAAAGGCGTCTAAATGACTTCTCCGTCCTATCTCTTCTCGCTTTACCTCGGCGGCGGCATAAAAGAAATACAAGGAGTTACGGGCTCTTCCTTCCCGTTACCCTCCCCCCTCCCCCCTCCCCCCTCCCCCCGCGTTCTCCGCTCCGATCAATATTGCCGCGATGAAGTTATCGGATATTCCGGAGGGAGGTTTTTCTTCTTTGCGCGTAAAAGTGCAGTCGCGGCGATCGATCATGTGCGCATTCATATAGAGCTACGGATTGTCTCGATTAATATCGATCGCGACTACTCTAAACGGCTACGAAGCCAACTCGAACTCGCGGAATCGAATGCGGAAATGTAACTCGCGCGCGACTGAAAGAGCGTTTACAATCGCGCTTACGGAGCGCTTTCCGTCATCTGGACTGACCGCTTATTCCAAATCTCTCTCTCTCTCTCTCTCTCTCTCTCTCTCTTTTTTTGTTTCGCGATTATTCCTCCCTCCCTGCAAGAGCGTTAACGACCTATGATTAGGCTATGATTAAATATCAATTTATATAATACCGCGTCGATTAGCGTCTCGGTGTCCGGGTTTTCTTTAGTTTCTTCCGTTGAACTTACTTTAAGCGCCGTAATACTGCGTTGTCGTCGTCATCGGATGAAAAGCGTAGTATTCGTTATCGCAGATAGCGAGTAAATAGTATAGCCAGTAAATTTACGTCAATTAACTGCATCGCTGCTTTTACACCGCAGAAGCCGGCAGAGTGCTCGCGTTCCGCCGCATAAACGACGAGAGTGGCATAAAGGAACACGAGAAGCTTCAACACCTCGGCAGTCTGATGTCGAAGAGCCACGCTAGTCTCCATAAACTGTACGAGTGCAGTCATCCAAACGTTGATGCACTCGTCGAGGAAGCTGTGCATTGCGGTGCATTCGGCGCTAGGCTCACGGGCGCCGGGTAAATATCAATACCGTATTTAATATTGTACATATTGCAGCTGAAATGCTGCGTCAGGTTCACTGCGTGAACTATATTTATATAACTATGTTTCCATTTTGCTGAAGGAACAAATTTCCCTGTAGAAAGAAAGAGAAGGACATGAGCATGAGAGTATGAGCATGTGCGCGCGGGCGTTATATCACAGATAAAATATGATCTCTTGCACATGCACATGAGATGATGTTTTATAATGACCCGCATGAAACGTCGTATAGAACATTTCTCTTTCTGTTTTATTATTACCGTTTCTCTACCGTTAATCTGATTTCATTTATCGCGCTTCGGGATGAAAGCCGGGAACAAGCGAGGCTCGATTTGTTTTAATAAATCGATAAATTCCGTTTCTTCGATGTTACAGTTGGGGCGGTTGCATCGTAGCGATCATCAGCAAGAACGACGTTGAGCGATTTGTGAACGCTCTACGAATATATCTCTGTCAGAATAGTACAAAGGACGAAGCGGAGCTCAGGGATATGGTATTTCCGACAGCGCCGAACCAGGGTGCCGTCATTTACTGTGCCAACACTGTGCCGCTCTGAATCGTAAAGCCCCTGCGTTATAATAAATATAGCGGCACTCCTTCGGCCACGCGACGTCACGGCATTCCTTTATTGACATTCCATTATTTTCTCCACTTCGCTTTATTCCACGTGCCTCCTTTTATTCTGCTTACATCGTCTCCTCTGCGAATTTTAATTGACGAAAGTATACCTCATCTGCGGCGTTCAGCGTCCGCTTTAATATCGATACTCGAAACCGAACCTGCCAAGGGATAATATTTGTTCCGGTACGCTCTTGCCATTTAATTGCTATACGCATGCATGAATCCCATTCGTGATGGCGTTAAATCAAGAAATATCGAATGCCCGATAACCGACATCTGATGCGCGGTCTAATCACATTAGAAACGTCGGCTTTTGTTCCAAACGTCATGTTTGATCAGGTATGTGATGATTATGCACGAAAATGTTTCTTGAAAAACATCCGCGGATTCGTTATCTTGGATGAAGGGGGTAGGGATTCGGGCTGCCGAATGACACGGCTATGTAATATTTAATAATCGATATAAAGGAGTATATATATCTCGCACATCTCTTTTTGCATGAAATAAATATGGATAAAGAATTCACCGTAAAATGTATCGGCGAACCCGTAATTCCAATCGAATTACGCAATCATCTTCCGGACTCTGTCCTGTGTTTGTATCCTTTTGTCATCTCCACGACCGAGCTGTGATAAAACCTTCAACGAGCTTCAAAGCAACTAAGCACAACGGCGAATTAATGCGATTCATCCAAGCAGAATCTCGCTCGATTTGCATTCGATTAAACGATCGCACGACTAAATCGCGAGATGCAATACGAGAAATCATTATAAGGAAATACGAGATAATCTGCTGCTCTGCTTCGATATGCTCCGCAGATCCAACTAAACATCCGGCGGGCTATCTGTTAGATAAAAAAGAGAAGGAAACATTAGAAGGCTGATCGTGACCTTAAGAAAGGTCCTTACCCGATAAGATCCTCCCAAATGACCTTATCAGGCAATCTTCCTCTCGAGGTGTCAGGGAAACGCGCGAGAAATTTTTATTCGCGCGAGATGGAACGCGCTACCTGCCGCCTTGAAGCCACGACACGCGGATATTGATTTTCCACCATCCGCCTGATAAATTTCGCAGCAAATAATCAGCAGCACCGCTCCTCGAGAAGTCGCTTTCAATTTCAATCGCGTGAGTGTTAGCGCCTCGACGAGACGATCATCCCGGACAAGAGAGAGGGAGAGAGAGAGAGAGAGAGAGAGGGGGGCCCGATCTAGATCCCAAACGGGCGCGAGCACTTGCAATCGCGAGACCATTTGTTCTCGATCGTCGAAATGGAGCGAGCAGACGAGACAACGCTCTTCGCGATAATTGCGCGGCTAAGGTCAAAGTTGAAATAGTGTTACATTAATAATAGATACTATTACATCTTTCCGGTATCCTCCGGCGCCAAATGTTAAAAGGTACCGACAAGGTTTTTATCCGTGCTCCGATAAGCAGCCGCCTATCCGGATACTAACTTAACGCTGATTTAATAATGTCTAACCCGAGCATTCCCGGAAGTTAATCCACGTTAGTCCTACGCTGGCGTTCGTTACGCTCGCGATTTGCGTTGCACGGCATTAATGACTGCCACGACGCGGCTATGCAACGGGACGCATGCATGTAACTCGGTAAGGATGATACGACGTCGCGGCGTCTGGTGCATACTTGGAAATTACACGATATTACGTTGGCGGTGTCGCATACGTTCAAAGCATGCGGCTTTATAAAATCGCGGCCGCCGCGAGAAAGGTACACGCGGCCCTTGTTTCACGTCTCCCGATGTAACTTCGCGGATTTTCCGATGCAAGCTTGCTCCGAATCAAGCCGAAATCAAGGCCGAACTTAAAGTCGAAGGGTGCACGTGGAGCTCCTAAAGCTCGCCGTTTCCCGTTTCCCGAGTCGCGGAACGCGACTTTTTATTTCCCGCTGTGTGCGCGGCTCGTAAAAACACCATTCCGTACGCGGAATCGATATTATTTGTTCCCTCTCAGTCTCTATCCAGCGAGAGGCGAAAAACAGCGGGATCGCAATTAACTCGGAGCGACGCTTTACAAGAATAGCGAATAAAACATTCGCGCAAACTGCCTCGGAACTGCTCGCCTTTTATCCCCGTTCGATCTCGCCGAGCCGAATTGAATTAAATCTAGGATCTTAAATCTCTTTTTAGACGATGCCTGCAGAAACAATGAAACAATGCCGGGCACACGGGTTCGTGTGCATTCGAGCGCACGTTCTAATCGGGAGATTCGTACGGTGTCGAACGAATGGAAATTCGAAGATTTTTACAATACCTCCTGAACGGAGTTTACATTCGTTCCTCCCGGGATTTGTTGTCGGGCTTGCTGATGAACGATTCATCAGCAGCCGTCCAAATGTTTCCCAGAAAGTAGGATAATTATTTATAAAGATCGCACGCATAGATCGTACGCGGGGAATCGCGATAATGTGGATAATGCGGATCTGTGGATTATGAGATTATTGGCGTATTGGCAGTACGTGATTTGAGAAGCTGATGAATAATTCCGCCGCAGGAATATCTAATCCGTTGGGACAGCCAATCATTTCTTTCCTCGTTTTTTAACAAGGAAAGAAACCATGAAACTGTCCGGTTTTAGTTGCACCGCGATTATTAAGTTATCCTAATGTTATCGCCGCTTATTTCCGAAATTATACACATATACACACACACGCACACACACACACACACACACACACACACACATATATACATGCGCGCGCGCATTGTCAAGTAATAATCTAAATGTTGTCTAATGTTGTCTAAGATTAGCGTAGTAAATTTAGAATTTAAATAAATATTTATATAATATAAGTAATAATATTTATTGGATTAATAGTTTATTTGTTATTATATGTAAGAATTATTATGATAATTTTATTTGTTGATAGTAGGGATGGCTTATTTAATTATACTTGAAAGGAAAGTATTGAGATATTTGCAATTTCGTAAAGGTCCAAATAAAGTTGGATTTTTGGAGTTATTACAACCTGTGTAAGAGCATGTGTAAGAATATTTTGTAAGTAATATAAATAGAAAATCTCGGTATGCCCGAATATCGATATACCCGAATTCGAGAGAATTCGGCGATAGCTCGAGCAGCTTTAAGAGAACCGCGAGAGTTACGCGATTTGTTCCCGCTTTCGTTCTCCCTCATCTTTTATGAGCACCTTCAGGACTTCTCACTCATCCGCTGCTCTCTAATATTTTTTAAGTAAAACTTTTAAAATCGCGTGACCAGACGCGTGTCTCTTTTATCGCGCTGGATAGAACGCGGGATATGAATCCCGCTGCTGAACAGTTCCGTCAAAATCGAGGGATCGATAGCTGATAAAAATATTCGCTTACACATAGATGCATGTACATAGATGCATATGGATTCTCCACGGATGCGCATCTTCTCGATTTCACCGAAACTGAAGGCGAGTTACCAAATTGCGACAAATCGCATTTTACAAGCCCTGCACACAGAGATGAATCAAATCTGTCTCATATGTACTTTATCTCCTTCATCCGCGTCAGGCGTTTCCCCTCGAATGTCACTCGAAGGTAATACGATGATATCGATATGTTGCGTCGCGCTTTCGGCTTTATTATGTCGTCCTCCCTCGTTTGTCGGGAGCTTCAGCGTTCTGTTAGACGACCGTACGGTCACGAAAGCAGCGGTTTACCGTAATCTCTCGGATCTCGGAGGAGAATTCGGAATGGAGCCGATCACGGGCATTCCACATGCGTCTTGGCGTGAGATTGAAACGCGCGGAGGCTGCTTCGGCCGCTCAGCTCGTAAGGATTCATCTCCGAAAAATGCGCTCGTGTCATGCTTTGATATACCGAGCCGTCTGCTGAAAAGAGGCACTGTCGTTCACGTTTATTCGCAAGGTCCGTCCCATCGAGACGCATCCGTGTTCTCTCAGATATTTGCGTAATATTACATTTTCCTAGGTAAAGAAGAAGCCGGATACATCTCTTTTGCAAACGCGCCGACCATCGAGCGCGAGATTCGTCTCGAGATGATGAAAAATAGCTTTCCTCTCTCTATATAGGCTGTGTTACGATACGATTCTTCCATATATTGTGCTACGATCTTTTCATACGCAATTGCTTTTATGTATCGGACGGCGTCGTATATTTTTATTGTCCAATATACATTACGTTGCAATATATTGACAATATGTGATAATGAAAGATATCTCATGCTTGATATTTCTCAGCACGAATGACACTGTTTCGTTTTTCGGGATCTCAGATCAATGAACGATACGCGGCAGAGGAATTAAAATTTATTTCTCAACAGTAAAGGTTTCAAGTCTTAATGAAACAGCTCTAGACATAAAAGATATGCGAATGGGGAGCAAGCTTTTGTTCAGCAAAGAGCTAGTAAAGATCCTTAGTACTCTACTTCATAGAGATTTCCGCAGGTGAACGGGCTTCTCCTGGGGATACGAACTCTTAAAGTTCTAAAATAGAAGCGTATTCTGAAAGTAGCTCACGGAGCGTTTATCCACTCGGCGGAAGTCCTTCACAAGCGAAACACTAATCGGAAAATCTAGTCGCGTAATCCCCGTATTCGTTTATACGAAGTATTAAGAAATTTTTTTCAGGCGTTAGAACATTTCAAGGCCACGTTTAAATTCCCAGCAAGACATCCTCGCAAAAGGGAAAGTAAGCGGCGAAAGGAAACGCTATCGTACATTATGCCCCGTACATTACAATCCTTTTTCCAGATTCTAAAAGCTCCGTCCTTAAAAAGGCGCTCGCAAGATTGAAACCGTTCGCGAGATGACGTTACGGCCGCGATAAACATTAACGACCCGATGCGCGATAAATGCGTTTTCGCTCCCGCAAGTAAATCGGTTATTGCTGAAAGGGCATAAGTCAAAAGTCTTTTACCGAAATGGATTCCATCGTCGGCATCGGATCCCATTTGGATAACTGAATCGAAGCGCGAAGAGCCGAGATCAAGAATTGCGAATACGAGCATAATTTCGCAAACGATTTCTGTCGAACAAACGTCAAACAATATCGCGACAAGCGTGTAATCGCGAAAAATAATCTGTCGCGGTTACAATGCCCTACAATGCCAATAAAATGTCGCGTTTAAGGACGGGATAATCCTCTTTTCGACGATACTTTAGTCGTAGATTTAATACAAACAAGATACGGATATAAACAAGAAAAATGGAAAAGAGACGACGTAATTAACAAAGGAAATTTATACAGATGAAATTTATACGGTGGAGGACACGATACCGAGGAATATAGCTCATTTATTTGAAACAGCGTTCAATACTTTGACTCATTGCGTCGCGCAATAAGACAAAAGAGCAAAAGTCAACGGTAAGAAAGAGCGGAAAGGAGAATGAATCCCTGTTGAATTATGTATCCCGTAAATCAACAGCAAAATCACCGCAAGAATGCAAATGAGATATTCGGGAATAAAGCGATTTGCGGTAACGCCGCAATAAAAATTCGTCCTTATTTAATTACAGGAGAAAAAGAAAGCTCGATCTCTTTTATAATGCCCATATAAATAAAACAAAAGCCTTTATGATGTCCCGGCGAGTTGATATCGATTGAATAATAACTCAAACGAGATTAAGTCAGAGGAGACAGATGATACTGCCTTAACGGGCTCTTCCAGCGAGCGAACAAATATCCCGGCGTATCTACAGACCGTCCTCTCGTGTAACAATATTAATTTTCCTAAAAAATACGAATGCACGTGTACGCGCGCGTGTCTGCGTACATTCCCATAAAAAAAAAAGTATCATTACTTGTCTACGCTATTTTTATCTGCCGCTTGAAAATAACTGTCCTACATTAGCGTCCGCTTTGTGCCAAGATAAGAATAAATATGGGGAGCATATTCATATACACCAAACGACCGACAAGCGGTAGGATGATTTTTAAAAAAGCGATAACTCGCTTTCGCTCCCGCCGTTACGTTTGCCGTTACGTTTGCTCGTGTACATTCGTTCCTTGTATTGCCAGCATTTTAGGCCGGAATCTGTAAAAATTCGTAGCGAGTAGCAGCACGTGTTAGCTGACAAGATATCTCTCCGTCAAGGTAATCTTTGAGGCTTCGTCGGCGAAATAAATTCAAACAGCTTTCCTCGTACGTTGATATATGCGTATATATACGCCTGAGGGATGGCTCCGTGAGGTCACATAGGGTCACGTGAACCTGGCACTTTGGATAACAGACGCGCGTGCTTTCTATCATGCGCTTGCAAAATAGTTCCCTCAAACGAATGATTTAGAAGGGACGGTGGAGATGTAAAGCTTCTGTCATACTTTCAACTGCCGAGGAATAAGCGAATTTGTGAATTACCATAATTGTGCTCCTAACTTTAACTGAATTGCTGTATCGTTATATTTATCGGATCGTTATCGTTTATCGCGGCTGTCATCTCGCGTATGGCTTCAATCTTGCGACTCTCTAAGGACGGAGCTTCTAGAATCGGAAGGAAGAATTTTAATGTACGAGCGTACTGCACGATAGCGTTTCCTTTATTCTCTTACTTTTCCTTCTCCGAGGATGTTTAACTGAATTGCTGCATTATGATGTACTGCGTATACGTGTGACGTGTATATTTGATGTGCGAAATTCTCATATCACGTTCGCCCGAACAAGAGCAGAACAAAAGTAGAGACTTTCTAGAATTTCTATACGCGTAACACAAGATTAACATTTGTATTTAAGATAAACTTAAGCTAAATTAAGATCAATTTGATATTCAAGATCAACTTCAAGGAACAACAAATGGCACATGTTAATCACGTTATTGACGTTACTGATCGTATTCGAATTTAAATCGCACGTATAGACGCGAGACCGATATAGAATGCAATTAACTAATTGTTCGTTAGCCGTCATACAATTTTCCGACTTTGCGCCAAAGCGCCTCTAAATTATTACGGCGAAGCGCGAGTGTTGCCTTTGATGTGCAAAAACGTCAACAGCAGTTTTACCTCGCGGATATACTTGCGCGTCAGCATAATTCAGCGTTAAGAGAACTATATGCGGTCGCAGATCGATAAGGCGTTTGATGAAGATGAAGATGAAGATTCACTCAGAGATGTCTGAGCGAGAAATAATCGCGGATAATCGATCTCGCATTGTTCTCGCGATCCATCCCGGTTTCGATTCTCGCGTCGAGCCCTTCGGAAGGGCTGCGCGAGCGAAAGATCGAGCATCGAGCGTCGAAGGGTGCCGCTTGGCAAAGACGAGACGCTTCGCTGTTGTAACTTCACTTATACGAGTTTTAATCCGTTCGCCGAGCGTGTCCTTTTCCGGTATTTTCCGCGCGATACAAAGGTACGAATGTGTGTGTGTGTGTGTGTGTGTGTGTGTGTGTGTGTATGTGTTTCTATGTAGAAATTCCTGTCGTAAAGTTATCCGCGATTCCCTCTTGCACAGAATGGGAAGGTACGCGTTGCCTGGAAGGAGAGAGAGACAGAGAGAGAGAGAGAGAGAGAGAGAGAGAGAGAGAGAGAGAGAGAGAGAGAGAGAGAAAGAGAGAGAGGGGGAACTCGTGCAGTTGCATCTTGTTTATTCATTAGACTACGTGCCAAACAAATATCGAATTTCATCGTCATGTAGCATGCGCCACACTGGCTTAATAATTCCATCCGCGTGCTCGGAAGTCCAATTCGCCGAGTTTCGATGAAGAAATTTCAGCTTCCTTTCCATCGCGGACTCGTCGCGGTTCCGCACTCTCGAGAATCACGTTTCTGTAGAAATTCGTGGAATGATAATTTTGCCCGTGCGAGCTCCTTGGATGAACTCGCGCGCAAACAAACAGATTATGTTGCATTATCCGATGCATTATCAATTTATTTTCTGGAAAACGTGGCAAATGATTAGTCTAGCGTCAATCTTCGTTCAAATTCACGTAAATTTCGCAATTCTCATTTTCCAAAGCCATTTAATAACGGCTGAAGTCATTTTAATTAAGCAATTACAGTGTGTAAGCATACACACACACACACACACTCATGTGCGTGCTTTTGCATTTAATGCGAGTCGATCATGATAATAGAGATTGTACTGAAATAATAACGAACGTCTCGAACAGCTTGAAAAAAGAAAAAAATATGCGGATGATATCCACGTAATGTAAATGTATAAATAATTAATAAATGTGTCGACGTGATATTTGGTGCAAAACGATAACGACTATCGGTGAAATCCAATTCAAATGAATTAGTCGGGACAGAGTTGAGGCAACGATAATTGAGAAACGCGGCAGTAAAATTTTAATTAACTCACACACTGACATTGGCATGCGTCAAGGCAAATCTGTTTCGCTCGCACGGAGACAAAAAGACTGATAAAAATTTGGAAAAAAGAAGAAAATAAACGGAGATGTATATATATATATATATATATATAAACTGGATTCTTGTGCGGCAAAAAAAGAGCAAGAATTTATTTTCGATTTAATAAATTCGTAGAATCCAATCATTACGTGCAATAAATTAAATGATCAAAAAGAAATATGGTGAAAAAAAAAGAGAAGAGAGGAAATAAAAGGAAAGAAAATAGATAAATGAATATTATTTCTTATCCGAGTTTTAATTGAATTCTTAAAGCCGATATAATTGAAAGGTGCGAAAGTTCGAATGCGCATTCGAAACGTGAATAATGGAAGAAGTAGCATGAGTTTATTAAACTATCCCTTTGACGGAATGCCGAATATCTCTTCTCCTACTCGTGGAATTATCATTACTTATGGAATGATAATTCCTGCTAAAGAAAAAAAAAGGGAGGAGGAAGAGATCGATGCATAACGCGGGAAAATAACGGGAGGGTTGCATCTCTGATGGAGAGAAACGGCGCATCGGTGGAATTTTATGGTAGTAAACTATGAAACACCGGTCGTAAAGTAGTAACTGGACAAACAAGCCATAAGGATCGATGTTCGTGTCTCGACTTTTCTCGTAACACTAACGAATCGTTATTTCAAGGAAGTTACATCGTTGAACGAAGTTGAGATTATATGTATATATCAGCGATCGTTACAGCTTTACAATAATAAAAGAAGATACGAAATGTCGTCCCGTTTCTGTAATGCTGGCTAATCCCGAAGAGCACGATTGAAAATAACGCGCTTAGACTCAAATTGGAAACGCGCGTATGATTTGGATCGCGTTTAACCTTGCGCAAATCTCTGCGTGATGGCGTAAAGTAAATTGCATAAAATATCGTATAAAAGAAATCTCGTTCTATTTGCTTGAGTAATCATGGGTTTTTAAGAAATAATCTTGACGCGAGTTTGCGATAGAAAGAAAAATGTGGAAGTTCTGCCGACTCGTTCGGTTGCCGGAGAAAGATCCCAAATCCCCGACTTTCATTTTCGTGAATATTAAGAATTTATCTCCGAAGATCTGCCGCTTTCCTCTAAAGATCACTGAGAGAAATCTTGCCGCGCAACTTCGCGCGAAGAAAAGCGTCACGCATCCGCAAACGAAGTGAAAGATTGATCATCGATTTCTGTGTCACGGGAACGCGAGATTGTCGATAAAATAAAACTGAAATAAAAACTGGTTTTTCCCTATTCAATCGTCGAACTACTTTCTCCGCCGGAAGTTGCCGAATCGTGGAGCTCTCCAAGGATTCAGGGATTCAGGATTCAGAGCGGAATTCCCAAAGCGAAGCGCTAATTTCACGAAAGAATACAAGAGACAGAAAAAAGGGAGACGTGAAAGGAGACATCGGGGCGCGTATCCGGACTGTCGCGCAAAAGCCATACGTCCCGTAGAGAGGCTTTCCGATTTAATTTCGCGTTTTTCTTCGGCTGATATGATCCGTGCCAACGTACGTATCTCATTCGCGGCTGACACGAAAATGCACCGCAGGCGACGAGGGTGACTGTAGTTATAGAGCGGTAGTTGCGCAGGCGTCGCCACCGATGGGCTCCTTGCGCGGCGAGATGACTCCGGCGGAGGGAACTTCGCAACGAGGGAGAAGTCCGGCAGTCGGCGCCGAACCGCCCCCGCGTGATCTCGCGTTGTCGCGTCGGTCTCGCGGAGCGAAGAGACGGAGCGATGCTTTCCGCTTGCCGACCATCCCCGACGTGAGAGAGACACGGAAGTACCTGCGGCGTGTGAGTTCCGCCGGCAGGCCGGGCGCTCCGGGAATCGTCTCGGAGACTGAAGTTTCCGCTTCCGAAGGATCTATGTGCTCGCGGCATGGCTATCATGCATTCCTGTTGCTGTTGGCAGTCCGTGCGCAAGGGCAGCTATGCCTGTGCCGTTTATAGTATGGTGAGTATCGTCGCGATTGCGTGCGCGGGCTGGCTGGAAAACGAATAGAAATAAAATTCACCGCGCGTAAACGCTACCTCTATATGGCTTCTTTGGCGCTATATTTGGCGGCGTGAGGGAGAAGGGGATTTTTCATTTGATAAGAAGGTAAACTTTTGGATGCGGAGATCTTTGGCGCGATGCCGCGCGTGCTCGCTTTTCGCGCTTCATGAAAATCGTGTTTCTTCTGGAGTTTCTTTCTTTTTTCTATTTTTTTTTTTTAGCGAGCTTGTAAGATTTCCCCGCGCCTGCAGATTTTGATACTGATTAAACGAATTGGGATTTTGGGCCCACGTTGTTGCGCGAGAATCTCTCGTAACGGGATCACCGAACGAGGAGATTTACGCGAGATGCTTTCACGAGTCTTGCATCTTTTGGTGTGAAAGATTACTCGCTTCAAATTATTTTGCCGCGTCTCTATTCGATGTGATAAGTGACAATTAGCACTTTCGTGCGCTTAATGATCCTTTGATGCGCCCCTGTCTGGAGCATTAAAGCTCGAAGCAGTAGTACGAGTCGATGATTAGTCATGCAAGACTAATGTCATCTTATGCGGAACGCGGCGATGGACATTTTCATGAAAAGTCTGTTTTTGAGATAAAATTAAAATCCGAAGGAGGAATGCAACAAACCAATAAGCGAAAATTATCGCGTATCTTTTCTTCTTTCTCAAATTTCTTATACGCACTCTGCTAACAGTATTCGCGAGTATCAAAATCGATCACGTCGCAGCATAAATGTGTATCTCATGACATGATCGTGTAATGAGAACGTTGCAAATGATGAGAATTCGAACGAAATAATTTGCCCGATACCTATATCGGGCCATCTGCTGGATCGATTTAGCTATCCTTGCTTTTAAACATTTGTATAAACGATAGCAGAACGTTACCGAATGATAGCTTTCGCAGCGTATACAGTCGATGAAATAACGATGGAATAACCGAAATCACGGTGCTTCGAAGATTTTTAACAAGAGTGCCTAGGATTTACGTTCTGGATATCTGGAAGCGCTTTAGAAATCTCATAAAGACGTAAGGCGCATTCTTTATTATATTAACGCCTTTTATCTTCTTACAAATCTCCTTGATATAAAAAAAAAACAAAAAAAGGAGAAAGAAAGAAAAAGGAAAAGAAAAAGTTTTTTATTGCCTTCATTTTATCTCTCATGAGCTCGTCACAAAATAGAATTCCCTTTTATATCGTGTTTGCGAGCATTTATTCACGTAGATTCGTAGATGTTTTCCATTTGCCCAATATCGCGGTTGAGATTTTTTTCGTCAGAGCGACTAGATTTTCAGCAATGAGATAATGAGATATGATACCAGCGAGATATTTCAATAGCTATGAAAAAATGATATCGATCCTTCCGAATGATATCCGTTTTTTTTCCAACAAAATGACGCCAATTCCATCAGTGAGATGGGGAGAAAACGTGCACGGCACGTGTATCGGAGAAAGATAAATGAAAACCTGACAATGGCACGCGCAAGAGAAGCTACATTCACTGATGCATCGCGATTCACTAATGTATGGCGCTTAATACCGAACATTTCATCATTATTGCGATTTACAGTCCTGTACAATAATACGGGCAACATTTCATCGCGGAACGTGCACTTCGGTTATATCATTGAACCGGCTAACAACCATTGATCAGTACATTCTCTTGGAAACATGTCGCTCCAATTGAAATACGCATATTTGTAGTGCACGTTATTGCGAATAAGCACGCATGCACGCACGCATGCATCCCTCGAATCCGGCCTCGCACGAGGATAGATTTTTCGGCCGCGCTTCTGCAGAAGCCAATCAAACAATCGGAGCGAGGGAGGAGGGGCGCGGAGGGAAGAGGCAGGGAAAGAAAGTAGGAGAGGCTTTATTTTGCGAATAATCCGTAAAAGCATCCCGTCGGAGAAACAAAGAGGATGAAGAGCTGCTGCAAATAATCGCGTTCGATCCGGATTAGTCTCTTAGGTAAACTTCTTTTTTCAGGAATCGCGACATGTTCCTTTAGAGCGGTTCCTTTGCCGCTTTTAAAATTCGTACTAGTCGACTCGACAATGGACAAGCGCGACGGTTTTATTAACGGGATTAATTTACGGGTTAACTCAGGTCAAGCGTTTTCGTCAGCGGAGGGGGAAATCGGGGAGACGTTTGTTCGCCGATTCGAGAAATTTTATCGAGCAGCGAAGCAGGAGAAAGCGAATTACGGCGGAGCATTTCAATATGCACAGTCACGAAACAAATATATCGCGTATCTCTATTATCCGGCGAAAATATGCCCATCGCAAGGAATCTCGTATCGCGCGCTCGCGCGCACGTAGCTCCATTATATCGCACGCAGACGGCGGCTTATGAAAATTCTTCCCTTCGCGATTACGAGGAACATAGGGAACTAAAGAAAGGACGCAAACGAGCTTCGTTAAACTGTTACGCAACGGGCCCGCGTAATTAGGTGTAGTCGCGAGGATTTACGATGTCCGCCTCGACTCTCTTCGGACCGGATGAGATTGAGTATCGGGCAATTAAGCATATCTCTGCCTCATAATTACCAAAGTTCCGTGATATAATCTAATTGTCGCTGTTAACCTTTTGATCGTTTTCTGGAAACGGTCTCCAGCCTCCGCTCTCGTCCTTTTTCTCTTTCTCTTCCCCTTCTGTCCCTCTTACTACCTCTGTTGCAGCCGTTTAATCCGCGGCGCCAAGCCGCGATTAACGTACTACCCGATCCTGTTTCGCGTTCCATCGCTGGACACCCGAAAAACACGCTCTAGTTAACCGAATCCATTAATCGTTTTATCGCCTCCCTGGGCACAAATTACAGCAACCCCCATTATACACCTCCCGCGATAATGCCGCGGCATTGATTCTCCGCCACCGCAGCTTCAGCAGATATTCGGCCATCTCGTTGTCTCACTAACCACCTACTGTAATCACGGCTGATGCAAAAAGCCCGTGAAATTACCGTGAACCTTGATCTTCGCCTCGTCGCTGTGTTTGCCCATTTCGCCGGGATTCATCCCGCGAGAACTCATTCGGTCGCATTCCGCTGATCGGGAACTGCTGACCCGACCTCGCATATTGCGCCCTCGCAGTTGCATCTGTTGAGCGAAAATTGATCTTTTATCAATCACGGGGCCAAGGAAGGAGCACGAGATGAATTCAGAGACCGACTCGCGATCCGCGATGCGACGAAACGAATACCCGTGCCCGTTAGATGACCTCCGCGTAACTGAAGATTAGTTTTCATCACGGCACGAAAGCAGATATCCTATCTGGCATGCGCCATTTGATAGATCCATAAAAGCAAATTCGCAAGTGACCATAAATACAGGTCCGATGGGAGAGCTGCGGCGAGCAATATGCGCGGTCAGCGTTCCGGCCAGTATCCGACAGGATTGTGGGGGAGAGAGAGAGAGAGAGGGGGGGGAGGGGAGAGGACGGAGCCTCGAGACACGTTTTTTTTGCCTTATTCGCCGCTTTTACCGGTCTCCAGTGCGCGGTTTTAGCGATGCGGTTTTCGGACACGTTTAATCGCCGTGCGCGTTATGCTATAAAAAGGAACGCCCTAGATTTAAGGGCCCGGGACACGCGTAGCCGGGGGAAGCAAGAAAATTCGATTTGGGACTTCATCGCGTCGGGATGATTAATAACCTCCATATGCGCTGCCCGCACCGTATATGCCGGCTAAAAATAACCTCCGCGGAGGAATACTCTTGGAATAGGTTGTATTTCATTCAGTTTTGCCGGCGCGTCAAGTATCGCGGACGGCCGGCTACTAATGCGAGAGACATTTCGCCATGCATACGTGTAAATTTGCGATTTATCTATGATCGCTTAATTAACGGGGATCAATTAGCAGTCAGCCCTTTTAAAAAACGCGCGCAGGCGTTTCAACAACGATATCCCGCAATCTGACGGCTGTATCGATTCTTGTATATTTCGATGAATTTCAACAAAATTAAAGCGCGGCAATTTCGCGCGCTGTTAGCGTCTATTAGCATAAAATGATGATTCCGGATGAACGACGAGCAGTGTCGATCGATTGTTCAATAAAATTTTCGTCGCCCCTCGGCTGTTTGCTCTATTTTGTAAATATAAACATCAGTATCACGCGTCCCTCGTAAAACGCAAATTCACGCGTGCGTTTGCTCCTCATCGATTTCTCGTCGGATCGATGCAAGAAACATTTTCACGCTACGAACAGAGAGAGAGAGAGAGAGAGAGAGAGGGAAAGAGAAAGCATCTTCAATGTTGACGGACAATTAATAACATCGCGAACGCGCATGCGCACAAGAAAGTCGCCCGCGCGCACGCGGGACTAATATCTTTTTCGTATCGTAGCGAAAATATTAATGTACGCCGCATATTGCGTAATGTTTGATGCGCGCATGCCACAATACGACACAATTGACGACAATGTATCATCTGACTTTTCATTTAATTTGAAACACCGAAAGCAACATGATACGCTTATGCAACTCGTTGCAGTATTAATTAATGCTGCGCCATAAGTAGTCTCGAGCTTTTGCCGATGCGCGCGTATATTTTGTATACGCGCGTGTGTGTGTTTCTATCTGCGAACAAATATCTCAGTCGAACTCTGAGCATAAACCCTTGGGAAATTCCAATAGAACATGACATCACCCCATTTACCTATATATTCATTTAATTCTTTTAATATCAAATTATTTTCAATCTTGATGACAATCCTACATCCGATTCATGTTTTTCAGTCACATCGATAACAGAGTTATTACAGATCGAGCAGACGATACATCGGCTCGTTCGCATGGGCTAATTGAATCGCTGAACGATAATCGAATCGAATATCGATCGAATCGATCGAATTGTAAAATCATAATGATCGTAGAATTAGAATATTTAAAATTGTAAATATTATATTTATATTATAAAATTCTATATTTTTGTATCTTCTCGTTTCTAATACTATCTAAGCTTCTTAACCCAAAAATAAAATTATTTTAATTACCTAGTTAGTAACCCACAAGTCGAAGATGAAGTTTTCACGAAATTCTGTTGAATTATTCTGTTTGACTTTTCAGATTTGAGATGACGAATGCTTTCGATGCGAACAATATCGAACGCCGCGGTATTTATGCAATCATATTATATGCGCGTTTGTTATTGTATCGGATAATATATCATTCATGAGATCGATACTGATGAATCGACGTTCATCACAGGTAAAACAAACATGTCGCCGACGCGTCATCCCAGCATTAATGCTGTGTCGCTATATCGTCGATCTACTCTATCTCGGTGCCCTTCCTCTTTCCTTTCTTCTCGTCAGTGCTTGACACTAAACAATTTCAACAGAGTTGATTAGCACTGCGCAACAGACAACGTGCATGCTTATGCGAAATTTCTGCACTTAATTCCCGCATACCAGGCATCGCACGCTTTATGCATCGATTTGTCAGTTCATTTTTCGTTTCATGAGCATAATGAACACGAAAAGTGATGATCGCGGCAAATTTCACTCGGCATCCGCGATATAGCAAGCATTACGGATGCAATCAGCGCATTACCGAATCTCCTTGTCGCGTACGCATACGTGTTTGCGACAATGCTCTAAACTCAATTCTTTCAGGAAAATTCATAAAAACTTTATTCTTTTCTCTTGTTTAATATCGTTGTGGATACAAAATATTCCATTCACGTAGATCTGAAGGTCGCTTGTCGTAAACGCAGAACGTTTAAAACTATAGTCGATTTATTCGACGATGCGGATGCTACATGGTTAACTTGTTATACCAACATTCGTAACAGGTGTCTGTTCCATGCCGCCTTGAGCGAGCCTCATGATTCGCCGATGGTTCACGTGTCCGTTATCGCGAATACAATACGCGAATACGGCATCGAGAAGCTCGAGAGGATCATCAGGGTTAGTAAAAAGTTGTCGAAAAGGATTTATCGAGCAGAATTACGAGATGGCAAATGATCCCCGTTGATTCACGTGTCGCATGCTCCATCGATTGTGATTTAATATTTTCGATTGTGATTTAATATTTTCAAAATTCGCCGCGCATTAAATCCTGGATGATAGAAAGCCAACTTCACATTTACAACTTTTTCGCTGACATTTTATCATCATTCAAACGCGCAATAATGATGTAATATTTCGCCAAACTTCGAATTCGCAGTTTGCTCACCGAAACGATCATATTTTAAGACAATATCCAAAATGATCTTCCAGATTATTATTTCTAAAATTTCAGTTTTGTTTCTGAAGTAACGCTTCAGCAAGATTTATGTTTTCCTTTGTAAATATGTAAAATAGACACTGTATTTCTATATATATATATATATATATATATATATATATATATATATATATATTTCTGTATATCTATAACTATAGATCGTGTATCTGCTTCTGCAAAGAAAAAAAGAAAAAGATAGCAATCAAGCAGGGAATATTTGTTATAATATCGTATCATCGTGGGGCAGCAATTAGGTTGCCCAGAATTGGATACCATTGGCGAGAGCTCCTGCTGACATTCTCTGAATTACACTAACTCGGATTATTGCAGCGAACATACGTCTCTCTTCCTTCGCGCAAATTGATAACAGGATTGCCCCTGAACTTGCTAACGTAAAATCGAATTATTCCCCAGATATGTATCTGATATTACTTGTCCCAGTTATTTTTCTATTCTCTCCTCCATTAAATTTATGATTAAATATCCGTAAATTGAAAAATGAATAAACGAAAAACGGATATGTATACTTATGTATGATAAAAGAAAAAGTCATACAAATCTTATTTGTTAAGACATTGTTAAAGCGTTCAAACGTTGTTAATGGACTAGTTTATTATAAAATGCATTATCCAGATCCGCTTAAATAATAATAATACTTACATAATACTTAAATAATAATGATACTTATTGTCGGGTTGCCGGTTGCATTGGAAATCCGATAATGTTAATAAATGCAGTATAGAAGAAAGGGATTATCGGTAGCGGCATGTATCAAAAGCTTGTAATCAAAGAAGTCGACGTGCATGCACGTGCATGTGTTGGACGCGTTGCATCTAGAACAAAGATAACCGCGGAAAAAACTGTTGACGCCCGGAAGCTCGCGGAATGACATGATTCATCCAGATGATATGTTGACGATTGGCCAATAATTCTAAAACGTAGCACCATTTTTGGATATGGAAGAACGAGGGCAGCAAAGACGCGACAGACAATGCGTGAGTGTGAGAGCAGTAGTAGTTGAGAGTGGCAGTTGTTGAGTCAGTAGTCGAGTAATTGTAGAGTTATGAACGGCGAAGCCTGTGGAGTCAGCTAGCCTATCGAGAGATGTTATATTTTGCGAAGAAGAATAAAGAGTTTCTTTATTTATTGTTCTATCAATCTGAGGCGTCGAAAACCCATCATATTTCACAATTCCATTAGGATAGAAATATCCTACATAAATGAAGTCTAATTAACAGTTTCATTCGGAATTGGATCGCGCTTGAACACGTTTAATGGATTTAAAGAACTGTAATCTAAACACTCGCAGAACGAGCGGGACAAAATTTGACAAGGACTCTCGGAGTTGTCAAAATCGCGGATTTCTATTCTCGCAGTTACAGCGTATTAACATATATACATATCATGTTATTTTTTATAAATATAAATTAATAGCATACTCGACTTATTCGGTTCTAGATATACTATACGCTGTTAGCATTGACCGCTGGTGCTGTTCTCCTCCAAGAGCACCAATATTTGAAGGGAGACCGTTCCTTTCCAGAAACATTTAGCTTCCTGGCAGCAGGTATCATATCGCCGGGTAAGTAAACCAATAGAGACATCAATAGAGACGTAGTATCATAGCGAATTCTTTATAGCGAATTAAAAACGGCGTCTCACACCGGCCGCCGTTTCCGACCAAGTTTTTGATCTGACGCATGAACTCGCGTATATTATTCGACCCCCGAGTAGCCGGCTTCGCTTAAACGATATTTGCTTGTATTGCTTCAGTGACGATTTATTTCAACGCAACGTTGTTTACCTGCTCCTGTTTCGGCGTACTGTGCAGCCTCCTTCTTTTGTACGGCTTATACAAGGTAGGGCAAATTCTGTGAAATGATCATCGAAAGTGTCATAATGACGATGCGATTTCTTTGATCACTCGTAATGAGTAAGCTCGTAATAGGAGATTTAAAAACGTTGTAAATATTTTGTAACGAGATTTTCCCATTTCCTAATATTAGATTTCAACGACACAGTGCTGTTACGATACGATACGTGCTGTTACGCGTTGATAGAAAAATAATGATAGTTTTCACTGTCCTACGTGTTGTTATTTCATTCTTCCTGCAGAGATAACAATAGAAGGTCTGTAACAGGGCATCTTCTCTGTGTATGCTATATTTGAGAAAGCGCTAAATTAATTTTGTACGATTATGATTCCTTAGGACGTAGATTCTTACATTTTATCTTTACGTCCATTATATTCACCATTAAATTCCACTGCATGAGAATGCAGTAGAGAAAGTAGTTTTGATTCTATTCGGAACGTGCTAGAACAATATCGCTGCTCCTGAATGAGATTCATGCGGAGAACCACAGGTACGACGACGCGTTGTTATTTCGAGACACAGGAATCGTTAAACGTGACATAAAACGGACATTTGAATAAATGATTCATATGCGCTAACGTGAATAAATTCCTCGGCAATACTTTTAATTCTAGAGAAAGAAGATTTTAGAGAATCGAGAGAAAAAATCGCATGATATAATCAGATGCGTATATAATCAAATAAAGATAATCAATTAAAGGATATCTGTTCAGAGCTGTCTGAAGCTACTTATCTTGCTGACTTTGCCAGTATATGTAGGACATGTATATTGATTTCATTATCATATTTTCGTTTCACTCAATCTATATTAGCGAGTAATTTCATTAACTAGCGAGATTATTATGCAATAATCTTCAAACCATCGATACTGTATAATCTGTTTCGCGTGCGTGATATTATTATAGCGATAAAAATCATAGACTTGCGTGGAATGAAAAAGCAGGAAACGCTGCGACGCTACATTAAAAAAATTGTAATTATACTCTGAACACACTTTCGATAAATATCATTAATAAAACAAATCATGATATTCGCGAAGTAAGAATGTAGTATAAGGTAAATATAAATCCCATGAATATTTATAGGATATTTATATGAGGGAAAATCTTTCGGAACCATGACAAAACATATTTAATTTAACGAAGAAACATATATCTGACATTTTGTATATTCTTCCATATTTGTACATGACACGATTTCCGTAATTGTACTTTATTTTATTTTATCACTTTAATAACACGAAACCATCGAACAAAAATGCATGAGGAAATTCTCGGAATCCGAGACGACGTGAAAATCTTTTATGGTATTGTGTTAAATCTCACATATGAATAAATATTTTCACAGGATCACAAAATATTGCTGATTCCATGGATTATTGTAGTCATCTCGTGTAGCGTCATCGACGTATCACATTCCCTGTATATGCTTTATGTTACAGTGAGTTTCATTCTTTGAAGTGTGTATTATATTAAATAGGTTTTTTATAATGCTCTATCTATTTTATATTTAAACATGCAACACGACAAGAAATTATTTTCTATTAACCATTTCAAATAATAATAATTCCAGATAACATTGATTTTATTGAATTATTAAAGTAAGAATTTGAATCCTTAACAGAAAAATAATATAAATTTGAAAAGAAAGGAAAAATAGAAAAAAAGGAAGTAAGAATATTGAAATAATAATTTTTTTTAACTGTGCCATTGTTTGAATATATTTTTAGGAAAAATCAATATATTTGTTTTGAATTATATGAAAAATTTCTTGTAGATTTTATCATAAATATTCGCGTGATGCAAATTTTCATATAATTTCAATTCTTTATTTCAAATTTTCAAGTATTGCAACATATTAGAATTTTTTGTAAAATTGTGAATATGTTTTCTCTATCTTATTATTACATTTTTTTCTTATTTTGTAACATCTGAATTTTATGAATATCGCCGCTTGAAAAATTTATTTTAGTAATGTTCTCCAGATAGGAAAAAGATCGAAATTAAAATCCTGGCAGTTTCATAAATAAAATTGAAAAAATAAAAAGTATATTGCGTATGACAAAAATTGAATACATGGATATTTATTATTTCTTTTTTCTAACCAATTTTTATTAAACTTTTTCACGTTTCTATAATTCTCAAATTTACATACATGAGATATGACTTTATGTGCGTTAATTGTAGAAAAATTAATCTGCTACAGCCTGTCTTCAATCCAACGACAGCTATGCTCCACACAATGAATTTCTTCCTATTTTGTTTAAATGTGAGTATTTCATCAAGCTTAATTATCTATTCATCACAGTTGTCATTATACAAAATCTTTTAGGAATCATTAAATTACCAAACAACTAAAAGACATTAAATGATTGTTAATAATTTATTATCTCTAAACTCATTTTACGATATTTAATTCATAATATACAAGCTTATTCATAATATACAAATAATTGTTGCAGATATACGCGCTATTATGTGTCATCTCGCAATATCAGGAATACCTGGATGGCCGCGGCACTGCAGCAGATGACTACGAATACAGAGTTAGTATTCCAAGTTTCACGAACAAAAAAAATTAAATAAGAAATGTTAATTGATTTATCTAACGGCTCCGTTCTTAAATATCTTATTCGGATAGAACTGTCGAGTACACAAAATAGCTTCGCGAACAATAGATTCTGATCATTTTCATATTTACGGTTTCATGTATACGGTTATTATATAGGGGAATTATATAGGGTTTCTTTATAGTCTCATAAGAAATCTGATATCATAAGAGAAGAAGTCTTTTACTAACGGGACATCACTGAGAAAAATGCTTTTCGGAAGCTAACGAAAGAATGAAATAAAGAAATATCTGCGGCAACAATTGTTACATTAATTGTCACGCAATCAATATCGAGAGAATCAGTGCTGTATCAGATTTCGTTATGTCTTCGTTCTCTTCTTTGTGTATCGAAAATATCAAGAGATTTTTCATTCCTCGAATTCTGCCTGAGTAACGCGCATATTCTTTCGCGAGTTTTCATAAAAGATCAGCATACATTTAATTAGTTGAATCGGTTAAACATTTTTACGCTTCTTAATAATCCTGAATTAAAGTAACATCTCTCGTTGCTAATTTACATGAAATTTTCGTATCGCGCATTTCTTATGGCGCATTTACTCTTCATTTCATATAATATCTCTTTAAAGGTTCCAGTAGTAAGATACGTGACTCAACCACCGACCACGACCGCTACTACGTCATGCTTAAGTTCGCGAAAAGGCGCGACTAACAACGAAACAAAAGCCACCCCAACTCAGAGTCCTACTGCGTGTCACAATCCTCTGTTATCGGAGAAAAGTCCCAGTGGAGACCGGTTATCAAGGAAGCATGTTCAATTTCCAGACACATCGACATCGTCAAATCAGATACAGAGGCCAGGTAAACGCGCACACTTTCATCCATGTTTTAGAAAGAGAGTAGGGGATATCTAAAAATAGATCTCTAAATTTATGGTAGGGAGAATGAAAACGGGAAAAGTGTCACGTTCTTGTTTTTGTTCCTATACAGTTTGTGAGGCATGCCGTTTTCATAGATTGATCTGCTAAAATGTGCTTTCAATTTCAGTTGTCACAGCTTCTGTGCGCTTGTCGCGGAAAATTGCCTTAAGAAACAAAATTGTTGCCGTACACATGTTTAATTTCTCATCCGGATCCCCGAAATATCATCCAGAATGCCGCCTATCAAGTATCTCATAGATAAAACGTCACATTTGCGTGATGATATTCGTGATTCATCCTGCCTAATCGTCGGAGATATTAAATTTCTAGATATCTAGAAATTAGATATTTTCATTCTCTCTGAAAATGCTGAAACTATGTGACCAAAGCAATTTGAAACAGGATTGAATAAGAGTTACGAGATCCTATTCCGTGCGTGTAATTAAACATGTAATTAAGAAATAATTACTTTCTCGATCAAAAGAAAAGAGCGCACGGGTCTAACCGAAAGCCTAACAATTTGCAATGCTCCAACTATTGATTTTTAATTATCCTGTTCATGTAGGAATAATTGAACGGTCAATTGTCAAGTTTCAATGTATTCATTGCATGTAAACGTTTCAGAGACGACAGAAGCTCAGACAAAGGGAAAATTGCCGAAAGTCGAACGTAATAATCTAAGGACCTGGCTGCAACCGAATGACGCTATAACGATTGTAGTCAGCCAGTCCTCGCCATCGAGCGACGAAGATCATGTCAATTGCTCATGAACGGTATGAACTCCCTCGGTGCAATCACGCATGCAATTGTGAATAGTTCAAATATATGTGCGCGATCATTGTGCGCGCATTTGTGGAGGACGTTATCAGAATGATACATAGATACATCGATGGGTCTTTTTGAAAAAAAAAGAAAGAAAAAAAAAAGAAAATTACGTGTATAATTAATTCGTTCATTCGTTTTTTTCTCACTTAATATTTACTAATCGGAAATTGTGAATTCTAATCTCTAAGTGATTTGAGTGGTTTGACCGTGAATCCGGAACATCGTAGATCACAATAAAAGAGGAAATATTTAAAAGAGGAAATATATTCTGCGAAGAGATATTATCTTAAGATAATAGAGCATGTTGAATACGAAAGTAAAAAAAATGAAGGTAAAAAGAAGGTAAAAAGAATCTGAAAAGATAGATATGCCATATTGTAAACATGTTTACAAATAATGAAATTTATTTATGCAATTTCTTTTTCAATATGAAATGATTCCATAAGATATCGAAGAAAGTTATTCGATTGGGAATATGTTCGAAATTCATAAAAGAAGTGCCAAGACGATTTTATCATGTACATAAATATCATCGGAAAATAAAAGAATTTGAAGAAAGATCACTTTTTATTGTTAAGAAAATTACGAATTCAGTTTCTTAATTAATGTTGAAGCATATGTTTATATAAATTTAAAAGATATAATTATTGCCCAAATCATTGCGGAAAATCCTGTACGAAACGTTGTTTAAATCTTTTTCGATATCTAAGATAATAAAAATGATATACAATTTATGATATACGATTACTTTTCTTGTTTTAAAATACTATTTAATTTTAATTCTCTCTTTTATGTCATTGTTCTGTGTATTCAATTCTGTAGTTAATTTTATAGTTATCTTTGGCTTCGTCATTACACACTTACGAACACAAAATTGCATACAATTTATAAAATAGCCATACCTTGGGCAATATAAACATCCATGCTATAATTGCAGTATTGTTCGTGTGTAATTCAATATTTCATTTTGCAAATATCCCATACCAATTGGATTGTTTGAAAACCAGTTTCATTGATTGACTTCGCTTCCATGAACTGCTCGACATTGTTCGTCTTCTTGCAAATATCCTCTTTGCCTTTCAATATTGAGTGAGATAGTTTATAAGTTTTTGTCCACTCTCCAGCGTATTAATGGTATGATGGAAAAAACTTCGATGGCCAGATGGAAACAGACGCAATATCAAAGATATGAGAATAAAATTTTTCATTGAAAAAAAGAAAAAGATATTAGACGATCATGTATATATCGTATGTAATTGTCGAACATATCGATCGATCAAATCATGATCGATCAGCATCACGAAAGATTATGAATGTCGGTTAGCGAACTTCGTCAACTGCGTACATCGATGCGATTGAACGAGCAATCAATCAGCAAACTTGATATGTAATTTCTGGAGAGTAAAAAAAAGTAAGGATTGAAAGAAAGGATTGTTCAAATTAACCACCATGGATGAAGGGGTGAACTATTTTCTGCACTAAAAGATGTAATATTATCTTTTATATAGAAAATGTAACGTGAGAATTTTATACATGTAGAATGCGTATTTATATATAATTATTTAATTGTATAATTATTTATATATATATAATTATTATAATAAAAAATATATATATATAAAATTATACACTTAAGTAAAATTCACATAGATTTGTAACATATTTGGAGAAAATAATATGTCTCAAAGAGAGCTAATATATTAAAAAAATGTTGCTTTTTGAAGAATATTTATATAAATCTTATCTTGATGAAGATTATTCTTAGCAAGACTTTTTTGTGTAATTTCGTGCAGATATCTAGAATACATATAACAAATGATATAATATGAAATTGCATCCACGTATCCTAAATAATTATTATAATTATTGAATAAAATTATTGAGATCAAAATGCACGATAGGTTATATAATTTTCATATAGTACAAAGATATGAAGATTTATAATTATTTAAGTATGAGAATATTAACGCAAGCAATATAGCCGTTTCATGATATTTTTAATAGAAAATTTATTAATACTAAGATAGCACGTGAAGATTACGTTAATCTTTCAGAGTAAATGATATTTCAAATAGTATTAAACATTGCACATTTAATAAATACTAGTTGACATTAATAAGAAATGGATCGTTTTAAATATTTGCCTCAAATAATTTGATTTAATTTGATTTAATTACTCGATATTATTTAACATTAATTATTCTTCTACTAGTATCTCTCTACTAGTATAGAGGCTTAACAAAAGCTACAAATTGGATGTTTATATCATAAATCCACATGTCGCATATCAATTTCGATCTAAGATACTGAGCTAAAAGAAATCAATATTGTCAATTCGATGATACAGAGTTATCACAGATTTACAAAGTATTTGGGATGCATAATTTGCGGTGTCTCTATTGACTAAAATAAACTTTACAATAATGACAACAATTTTGTTTTTCTGTAACTTTTGTAATTCCAAAACGCGGTGCTTTACTATAATTTTAAGTGCTAACATATAAATGCAAACATCATTTAATCGCTATTTTAAAATACAGATTCTTTGTTAATCGACGAAAAAGATCTTCAACTCTAATAATGAATATGGAACAATGAACGAACGCCGCGTCAATAAATAAAAGCTCGATGTGGCACATTTACACGAACATCGCATGTATTGTAAAAAAACGCATATGCTTACATATACATAGCTAGTTATTTTAATGTTATGTTACTTTATGACTTCACGCGGCAAAGTGCATTTAATAAAAACTTAAGCAAACGCAACATAACAATTACAACAAGTAAATCAGGGATGATATTTCTTGTACTTATTAAATACTGCTCTGTAATAAAACATGTACAAAAAACCACAGCCAATTGAATTGTATTCTTCACTTTCTCTTAATGTCCTTGCAATAACAGTCTTGGTAACTTTACACAAATATCTCCTCGGATAATAGTTTCAATAAATATAACATATAAAATTTACGAGACAGTTATAAAATTCGTAATTGCAAATTCGAACTATCAATTTTCGAATTAACGACAACCTCACAAGGCTAGATTTACTTACTAACATCAACAATATAATATACAGATGTCAATAATTTTCTGATCATTGACGGGAATTTGTTTTTACAATTTATATACATGATATTACAAAATTCTAATGCAAAGTAATAACATTAGATTTATCGATGCGCATCGAAAAAAATCTGCTACTATTATTGACAGAATTTTGTAATATCCCGCATATGTAGAGTGAGGCACTTGTATTTTGCTCACTCCTGACAACATACATCTCTGATTAATATCTTTAACAAAACATTTCAATAGAATAAAAATTCAGACGAAAAGTTGTTCTATGTTAAAAAAAAGATTCATAACAAAAAAATTTCCGAGAAAGAAAAACTGACAAAACGAAAATGTTTTTTTCCATTCGACAAGGTTAACTGTAAACAGAACAACTGTTGTCTGAACAACTTTCCTCAAATTTATCAAATAAATAGATATTTATTTTATCAAAACAAATATGTTATCTTAAAAAATTTACTGTGTGACTGAAGAAAAGAAAAAAGATATAATATCGAGTATTTGAACAATTGCCTTAAGAATTAATTACAATGGCACAATTTACATATAATGAAATTTTAATTTATATCAAAAATGTCAAATCACATTGCCGAGGTAAAATGAGAAGTTGCGTTTAAGGAAACATAATTTTAATATTATACAGTGCATATGTTAACGTAAGCTTTTATAAAAATAATATGATGATAAGTGAAGCTCGAATGTCTAATTAAGCGTCTCCTTAATAACACTTGCATAATACAAATTTAAAAGCGTCTTAAATACATAATATAATACTAGTGACTAAAAAATAAAAACTAATTTCTCCATAGCCTTAATATCTAAGTTCCATTTCTCGCATGAATGTGTCATGCTTCCATTTTATATAATCATCATTCAGTATTTCTTCGCTTATACTTTACATTACGAATCTCCGCATTGTTAATTTGAATTCACGCTACTTTATACTTAATTACCATTTCCCAAATATCATCATGGAACTGTCGCAGAGTTACAACAGCGTTTGATATACTTGTACAATGATGTATATTCCATCTCGCATATAAATATAAGATGCAATCGAGTATCAGTTCTTATAGAAATTTTCTACAACGATATGGTGCAGAACCATAAAGATCCTCTGCGTGATTATGTGATGGCCAATGCGCCTGTCTCTTTTTTATCTATACATATAAAATACCTAAAACAGATATACTGAACTGTGTCTCGTAACTGGCAAGATTCGTCGACGTTCGCGCGAAAAATCCGCTCGTTCAATACAGAAAATGATTCGCTGGAACGTCGATCGCACCGCGACAGCTACTGGGAGGCGGATTATCGTCATCGGAATTATTGTGCTGTCTTAATGATTTCATTGGAAGCTGATTACGTTGCGACACTATAGCACGACGTCTCAGCTCTTCTATATAATCTGTCGTATCGTTCGCTATCAATTCTTGTATACGTTTAGTTAAGGTCGACAACTCGGGTTTGTCATCTTCGTAGATGTTGTCGTGAGCTCCTGATTTCTCGTAGAACAGTATGTAGGGCGTGTCGGGTGGTTTGAGATTCTTGAAATCTTTGAACGTGGTTTGCGTTACGAAACTGTCATTGAATTTGTACCAGTTCTGCTTGGAATCACAGGCATATGTGAAATAATGTCCATAGTCCATACTGTAGCCGGAATGTACAACAGCGGCGTACAAGTGATACGTCTCCGCGACGGTATACGGTACCGCCGATACCGGTAACTGTATCGTGTCGTTATACACTACTTTGTGCCGCAGTTTCGTCCGTAATCGACTGTCGAAATCGTATCGAAAATGTTTTAATGTCAGAATTAGGTGTGCGGGTGCCTGGAGGATCGTAATGATCCTCTGCGCGTCGCACAATTTCATGCACTTGTCGCATCGGTATTTGTTCTCGCCTGTTAGCTTTTCTGGTGTGAGATAATAGTTGATAAGATCCTGAACAGAGACTTCTTGATTCTCCTGTATCTCTTCAGGAAAGCACAATTGCAGATCACGAAACTTGTCCGTATTGCGAGAACTGGTGTCACATTGCGCACATTGATATGTAATTTGACACTCTCCACCCAGTACTCTGTGTACAAGGGATGTGTACACGCCAATTTCTTCGCCGCCTACAGATTGTATACCACTGTCCGTCGAATCTGAATGAGAATCGCTAAGTCGCTGTCCCAATTCCTCACCTGTCACAAAAATATTCGACAGGTTCAAGTAATAATGTCAATAATGTAAATTATGAAAATATATAAAAATATAAATAGAAAGATTATGAAATTTTGATGACATGCATTGTGATGGAACGCGATTTATTTGATTCTATAAATAAGGTTTATCACCTCTTGTAAAATCTGCCAACGATTGTGTTTTTCGTTGCAATGCTGAACCTTCTGTTAGATCTTCTTCAGTTGTCCAACGTTTAATGTTACCTTTTGTTGTTTCCATCGTTGATAATGTTACACTGTCTTCTTGCTTTTCAATTTTGCATTTAAGAATCCCTGTGGTATCATTTCCTCCGTAATTACTGACAGATTTTTCTTGCTCATGCAAAACATCCAACAGATGACTGCATAAGAAAAGATTCTTATTAATTATAGTATCATGCAATTAAGGATTATATATGACATAGAAATAATTATTAAATGAATCAATTCATCAATTTATTAATCTTTTAAAATTATTAATAATGATATAGGATTAATTTTTATAGCAAAAGCAAAATATACTAACCAGAGAAATTCTGAGCTATCCTGCTGCTGCCCAGGCAGAAAATAAGTAGGTCTTGATGCTCGTAACACCTCAGTTGGTGCCAAGCAGATCCTTTTGGAAAATAATAATAATGCAAACAAATTTTGAAGTTTTTCCATTAAAGGTATATTTCCTGCTTCATTTAAGAGTCGATAATTTAATACTTCTTGGCAGAATTGTCTGGTCATTAATAGAGCCTGTAACACACTGTTCATGTAGCAAGTATTTCCAAGATTAGAGAGTCCTACTTTTCCCGATAATGGTCTTTCTGGCTCCATAATTGTTTCAAATTCTTTTGTCTCATCTATCCATACCGGTTCTCTATAAATTTCTTTGACAACTTGCATTTGTGGTAATACAGGAAATGGATAATTTTCTATATTTCCACATGCCAATATAGGACACGTAGAAAATCTTTTGTTATATACTTTCATGATATCAACTAAATTCTGTATGCATTCTTTGCTGGAATCGGAATCCTCCTTCATTAAATCTTTTATTAATCTTGGTATTCTTTTGGTTATGTTCTGAATAATTGATAATGAGCTTTGTCTCTTTAAAATGTAAAATATAATATTGGAAGCATTTTGACGGATTACTGGTACCAATAGTACCATCCACATAAGTTCTAATATATCCACTGA
The DNA here is from genome assembly GCA_020341155.1 of Eciton burchellii. Classification (NCBI taxonomy): domain Eukaryota; kingdom Metazoa; phylum Arthropoda; class Insecta; order Hymenoptera; family Formicidae; genus Eciton; species Eciton burchellii. The sequence continues at coordinate 998,837 of JAHMML010000041.1, read as the reverse complement.
GGATTCTGTAAGCTCTAGAAGAGTGGAATACTTGTGTTGTTTTTCTAAACCACGTATAAATTCCATTATCCAAACACCGAGCCGATCTCCCCGCCATTTCGGAAGCCAATTGCACATAACTTTCAAGGCTTGCACAAGTTGACGATCTGAATGAGATTGAGATAGAATCCAATCTACTGCCTGTGGAATAACAGAGGATTCAACTAACTGCAATATGGCAGCAAGTCCTGGACCTGGTTCTAATTTTCTGTTTGTATCCGATATAATATTGTATAGAGTCTGGAGGCAGGTAAACATTAGAATGTCGCGTTCACCGTTTTTCGTGTTTGAACATAGCGCTCTCAGAAAATGTTGAATTTTAGTGGTATTATCATAGAACTCAGCAATTTTTTTCGCATCCAAGGGCATTTGGAAGGAAGACAAACTGATGATTATTGCTTCGCAAAGCTTTACGTGATTCGCCGATCTGGGCAAGTATACTCTGTGTTCTATCAATGTGTTTAGTATATCGGTCAAGTGTGACATTTCTCCAATATCCGTGTTTCGCAATAATACAGCAACATCATTGGAAATCGGATTGGTATTGAAACGTTTTTCCGTTATATACGCTGACATCCATGTCATGATTTTCGACACTTCCGACACATTCAGCACCGGATTTTTAAGAATATCTCTCAACGCATCCTCGCAATCCGTTAGTTGAATAAATTCTTGATTATCTCGTAGATTTTGTAATATCGACCAACCATCGTTGATGGCTGCATCGTTTCCCGACACTATCAATTTCAAGCATCGCCCAATATCATTTTCCAATGTGCGTTCGGTGTCCATTTTTATTAATTGAAGTTCCGTAATTTGCTTGAACTACTTTAAAATCAACGACGAGGATCACCCATTAACCTTCAACAACGATGATTCTCGAGAAAATCAAATGGATACCATGATAGGGGAAAGTGCATAGAGAAGAAAGGAAGAATTGCACCATAAATCATATATTATTCGAGATTAGCATTTGATGAAAGAATGTGTTACGATGTGTGGCGCTTGGATAGTTTTATAACAAAAAGTATTTTTGTAAATTCACTATCAAGCAGCCAATCAACGTGTCTGATAAAAATGTAAGAAATGCAGGTAAGTAGGTGGAAAAGAGAATTTATGTGAGAGAAGTTGGAGAGGTTATGTCTATTAATGAGGTACTCATCTTTTATAGAATCGTTAATCAATAGTTGCTTCTGAATTTTATAAATTTTGTAGCTATCTAATTTGGTAAAATTGTTGTATTTATATTTTATATTAATTGAATTGTAATTTAATTGTGTTTAATTATGTAATTAAATTATAAATGATATTTATAATTTAATTTATATTTATGAAATATAATTTCGATTAATAATCAATATTCTTAATAAAATAATTTTATTTTTTAATAATTAATAATTTATATATATAGTATTATACATAATTATATAGTATTATATATACTATGTAGTAATATATAATAATAATAATGAGATATCAGTTATCATAAAAAATTAAGGCAAAATATAAATCAATTCTATCCTATCTCAATTCTATTATATTATATTATTAAAATTATTAATCTTGCATCATTTTCTATTTTATATTAGATATTATTATATTAGTTGTTATATCCATTATATATTGTATTGTATTGTATTATTAGAAATATTAATCTTACATTACTTTTTATTTTACATTATTTAATTATGTATTAGAATCATAAAATTTTATACCTGATTTTATTAGAAATCTTCGTTTTTCTTCATTTCTTTTCGATACATGTTTTGCATACCGCCGTTAGGAGATGCTGCAAGGCAGATATAAAAAGGCTGCAATAAGTTCATAAGCTGGATTCTCGTGTCAATGTTCATATGGACAGTAGCATCACGTTTACTTGTCTAGTTACATTACTTTCGAGTTAATTCATAGCAACACCAGAGGACACTATAAGAGTACCAGAGAATAGCTAAAAATAGTAGAGAGCACGTGAGTTTAGCTGAGTATTCTTTACCGAGTATCCGACGGAGTAGGTTGGTGCAGTGAAACTCTGATTACACGACCGCTCCCTCCGGCAATCAGTTCGGAGTTCCAAGTGATTTGGTGCAATTGACAAAAAACCATAGTGAGTTTGCGGATTCGTTCGCTCGTATATAGAAGAGACTTGAGGAAAACGCCTGTCGATTCCTGCTCATTTAATTTATGTACGCATAGTCGCAAGTGTGTACAGTGCTATCATTGCCGTTGTCTTCGTCATCGTTACGTTCCGTCCATCGAGTGCAAGGGTGAGGACAAAGTGTACAAGTATATCGTTTTTATATTTCGACGTCGTCGGTTGCCACCGACGCTACCGCAGAAACAATGCCTCTCGAAAGACGTTTGACTTCGGCTATATTCAAAAGAGCAGAGCAACTTAAACGCTGGGAACAATCTGAGACAAATCGTGAACCCGTGCAATCGCGCCAGGTCGCGCGTAAGATCAAATTTTCCACCGACTGTATATTTTTGGCAGCATGTGCAGCGAGTGATAAAGAGGAAGTTTTACAATTACTGGCGAATGGAGCAGATATCAATACTGGAAATGTTGATGGCATCACCGCTCTTCACCAGGTAAGAAAATATTTTCTTATATGATATGATGTATTTATTACCATCCACGGCTTTCGACAACCACGTGTTCAGAAAACACGTGTTTGTTTTCATATGATTTACTAACTACTACTCTAGCATTAGTAAATCATACGATAATAACAACAGCAGATTCTCGCGACAAAAACGTAATCGTCATACTAATTGTGGACGGCAAGACTATTTGCCTTCCTCAATTGTTAATTACTGTTTACATGTATTAGTGAAGAGAGGGATTTTAAGCATTAATATTTTGTATGTGTTATAATAATTCTAACCTTACTACAAGCATTTGGCCACATTGAGCTATTATAGCTGAAAAGTTATCTGCGCAGTCAGTGTAAGATAATTATCCATATTTCTTTCTTCTCGTTTCTGCTTGGCTACTATTTTATTAATTGTTTATTAATTGCTCGTATTTAATTTTGAAGTTGTGATATATTACATGACATATTATGATCTCGATTCATCAAATTTTCAAATGTTTTTGAAGTGTATATGTGAATATTAAAACAAATACAAATTTATATTAAAATTATTATATTCTATTAAATATGTAAATTTTTATTAATTAATAACAATTAATTTTTATTTTTTATCTATATACAAATATATTACAAATACAAATATATATGAGTATTATAAATATATGTTTCAGACATAACATACATATATAGAACTTCTTTCATGTCAAACTTTTTTCTTTCATTCATTTATTCTTTAAAAATTTATTTAATTATTGGATAAAACATGTTATTTATAATTGCTTAGTGAATTTCAAATTTTTGATAAAAAGTAGTTGTTATTTCCAAATAAATATATTGGAATATGCTAATGAAACAATATATTTTTTCTTTGAATGAAATATGTAAATAACTGAACATTTTTTATTCACATTATACATATAATCCATATAATTTTCAATTTAAATGTTGGAGTATACAGTTATTTCTGAGTCCAACATTTTCTAGTATTATCTTTAAGACTCAATACATTTTGTATGAAGTCCACTATAAAAGTTTTATCAGTGATTTTACATAGTAATTTTCAAAGAATATATAATTGTAAAGTGACTTTGAAGCATTGTATAGTGCATTTCCTTCTTATACCGAAGACTTTTTTGCATGTAGTAAGCTTTTATGAGCAACCTATTTTTGGGTGTTTCTGAAAGCCGGCGCAACTGGGCAATCCAGAACACCTTGTAGATACATACTATAATGGTTATTACAGTATCTAATTAATGAAGATATTGACAAGAAGGTCAAGCATAGGAGAATTTTTGTTGTTAGAAATGAAAGAATTATATGTGTATATTATACTGAGTAAAAATAATTATTTAAATCAGCAAATTTTACAAAACTGTTTAAAGAAATAATCTATGCAGTCGCGATAAATAGAATTATAAAATAATAATAAAAGTTGATATAACAATATAAAATGATGATACAATATAAAATCATGTAATAATACAAGGACATTCATTTGATGATTATGATGATATGGAATTATTTCCAAATATTATTAGATGAAATAACATATTTTCCATAATGATATTTATCCGTTATTTAAGAGTGAGGAGGAAGTTAAGGCATTTCATGGATTTGCGAAAATAGAATGTGAAAATACATCAGGCATCAAATGCTATTTATAGTTCTCTGTTAGAAGTCACAGGCTGCAGCATCTGTGTTCAGTTTAAATCCTCTGTGTCTAGCAATGTTGTAACATGTATCTAACTTTTTTCTTTTCAATAATAATATCCAAGAAATTTCCACATATTAAATGATATGAAAAATGATTCATGCTTTCAACAATATACTTAATCTATGTAGATCGGTTATAAACTTTTCAATATCGATGACAATCTCAATTGAATGATAAATATGCCTTGATATATGTCTTTTATATTTTACGTTTCACATAATTCTATTTAAAAATATGCATGTGCATTGAATGTTTATAATAAAATCTTTGTATAAATTTTATAATTTGTATCATATATTACAATATGCATGTATTACAAAATATCCTATATATATAAAATATGAAAATTTACGTTTTTCAGAAAGCAATTATATAACCGAAAATCTAACGTGTTTGTAATATGTTGATTTGAGCGTTATATTGCGACCAAAGCAAGCAAAATCAGTGGATGATGCCAAGAGCTCGAAATATATCTTCTAAATCGTGCACTATTTATCTATCACTTCACATACTCATATATATTAATATAATCAATACTTAATTATTACCTAATTACTTAATTAAAGGCCTGTATTGACGATGATCTGGACATGGTGGAATTTTTATTGGAAAAAGGAGCAGATATCAATCGTGGAGATAGTGAAGGATGGACACCCTTACATGCTACAGCATCTTGTGGATTCATATCTATTGCCAAGTTAGTATATTTTTTTCACACAAAAAAGGTATTTTATATTTATATATATTTTATATATATTTTTTATATTTATATTTATTTATAGCAGGATTTTAAATATTAACCACTGTTTATTTTATTAATCTCAAGTAATAAAAAATTATTTTTTATAGGTACTTGATAGAGCAAGGATGTGATCTAGCAGCAATTAATAATGATGGTGAATTAGCTTTAGATATTACAGAAAATGAATTAATGGAAAGTCTGCTCCAAAAACATATGGATAAAGCAGGTTTGTATTTATGCATGTGTACTTATATGAATATCCGCAAGATGTTCGAGATCTGTTGCGTAAAACTTTTAATTATAGATTTCCAAATAAGATTGGAGAAAATCTAAATTCCTATCTATGCTATATCTAATATTAGTTTTATGAGTAATCCATCTAGTAAGTGATAGGTAATTTCTTAAAATGTTTGTTTAAAATCGATTATATATTTTCGATTATATCTAAATTGTATAGTATATAAATATTTTATTTAAACCACATGCACTAAATACATTTAAAATTTATATGATTAAGAGCTCGCATATACAAAATAGCAAATCACGTATTAAGTAAGATGCCTTTTTTTATTGACCTTTTTCCAAGTCGTTGATATAATTTTCTGTTTTACAATGTAATATTAAAATCTCTTAAGTAATGCTTATTTACATATAGATTATTTATATTTTGTATATACATATATATTATAAAAATATTATTAAATATCAAATATCTTATTTTCAAAAAAAATATTTGAATGTATTATTGTTTTCAAATTTTTTATAAAATATCAAATTATTTAAGAAACTAATAAACTTGAGAAATAGTATAGAGAAATTATATAATATATTTATTTAAAGGTATTGATTGTGATCAAGCAAGAGGTGAAGAGGAACGATTAATGCTTAGTGATGCGGAAGCTTGGCGGTCAGATGCACCAGGAAAAGATTCGATACATCCTGTATCAGGAGCTACTGCACTTCATGTTGCTGCTAGCAAAGGCTACATTAAAGTCATACAGTAAGATATTTTTATTTTTCAGTTATAATATTTAAAAAAATTCAATCTTTGCTAATAAATGCAATTTCAAAGTTAATTCTTTTTACTAAGGTTTAATGCTTAATATTTAATGTGCAGGATATTATTACAAATTGGATGCAATATTGATGCACAAGACTTTGATGGATGGACACCTCTACATGGTGCGACACATTGGGGGCAATCGGAAGCTTGCAAACTTCTTGTTGAGAATGGCTGTGATATGGACATAAAAAACTATGCGGTAAGTTAATAAATAATTATATATCTATTAATGAACATAGATTTAATTTAGATTTAAATTAGATTAGTCCTAGCGATAAGTTAATTCAATTACTGTAAATTGATTTTGACTAGATAACAATAAGCATAATTACAAAATGTTTTTATCAATAATCTATTCCAGGACCAAACTGTTTTCGATATTGCTGATGCAGATCTCCTCAAAACTCTCAATGATTTGAAAAAGCAACAAGAACTTACAGTAGAGAATTTACAGACAAATGACAAGCAGCAATCATCTATACCAAAGAAACAGTAATAAGATAACTATTACTATTATGTAATGATTATAATGTATTTCAATATTTAAAATTTTTTAATATTGCAGGGTTTCAATAAATATTGATAATACAGTAACGGTACAAGAATCTACAGAGATCTTTGAGGAGGAAACACCAACTAAAGTTAAGAAAGTTGAATTAGAGATTCAATCTGACAAAGAAGATTCCAGCACTAGTACAAGCAGTGATATCGGTAAGTTCTTGCTTATATGTCATCTTCTGATATAATCTAATCTTCGCACGTTTTTACATTTTTTTCTTTTTTGTTTTAAAGAAGTGATTATATTAATACAAAATAACTTATGTTTAATCTATAACTTTCATAAACATTATGTGTTTATCTCTTATATGAAGAGAGAAAAAAAATACATAATAATCACGTTTTGCAAACTATTTTCTCACAAATCTGTATTCTAGTCCAGTTTTTTTTGCGAATCTAATTTACTGTTAACCGTACTGTTGACTATAATGTGTATTTCTTGTAACATTGTTGCATGGACAGAAGCAACAAGTGAAACACACATGGAAGAGAGTGATGGTGAAGGTGAATCTGAGACTAGCTCAGAATCACACTCTTCCACTTTCTCCAATCAATCTGATAAGTCTAACCACGCGACATGTCTTACAGATGACGGTAAGTTTGATCTGTAAGACTGTTCTTCTCTTTTTTGTTTTATAATACGAATTATCGTTTATTATTATTGCATGTATTATATCGGTTCGTATACCAGAATATACAAAACTTACTGGATTGGTTTTTTCTTTGGGCAATTAATTTCACATATCTTTTTTTCTTTTTTGAGGATTAACAATATAATAAATCTTGATTTATTATTTTACAGAGAAGAAGAATAGAGTAAACAAAGATGAAAATGTATCCCATAGTTCAGTGTCTCCAATTGAAACTAATAAAGTTCCTAATAAGGTAAGATTGCATTAATCTTTTGGTAACGAATCACTTTAATATATCTTCGATTAATTTTCTATGTATATATTCTTTTTTTTCTATTTAAGGCTTCAAAACAACAAACTGATAATAAGGAAGATGTACCATCTTGGAGACGTTTAAGTTCCTTACGAGCTAGGCTACAAAATACTGAAACTACTAATTCTACATCTACAAGTAAGTTCATTAATATATCTGCTACATTTTACAACTTGTTTACATTTTATATTTTACAACAAAATACTGAGTCATTCTAATAAACTTTCATTTATATCATTACAGAACTTGAAGATAAGGATAACAATATTAAGACATCAACAGTACTAAACACAGTTAACGAAGAACCTGAAACGATATCAAATAAAAGCATGGGAATGTAAGTATAATTAATATTTATATTGCATGATTATTGCATTTATGTTACATCAATTATTTATTATTTTTTTCTTATGAATATAACAATAGCTTTATTTTTTTTTTATTGTAGTATGAGTAGCAATAGTAGCAACCATAATCAGTATTCATCAGTAATAGTAATAATGGCAGCGATCATCATTACAATATGCATCATGTCTAACTCCAATAATGTTATTAACATTATTAATAAAAATATTATGCTATAGTATATATACATTTATTTCGAATTTTTTTTATTTTTATGATGCATGCTTTCCTATTAACATGACTAATGCTTCATATATGTAATAATACATTTTACGCATATTGTGCATATAGGTTCCATAAAAAGGGCTTGGCATTATACCCTCAGATTCAGAAATTCAGAATATTCCGTAATCTCTGTCCCTTTATCAGTACAGCTGATTTTAATCAAGATTCTACTAAATTTACTTTTACTTCTGTATATGAATCACGTAGATATTAATAATTAGTAAAATGTAATGCTTTTATTTATATTTATTTATATATTATATTAATACCTATAGTTAGTAGAACCATTAATAATATTAGCAATATAACTTCTCCATATATATAACAATCATCTTATATGTATTATATATATTTATATAGTAATATAAATATATATATATATATATATATATATATGTATATGTGTGTGTGTCTATATATGTATAATATTACATACATATTAATTTATATTTATTTTCCTGTGATATTATATCTGTGATTTATATTTGTAAAAAATATAGTTTTAATATAATATTTTATAAAATATTTTCATTGTATCTCGTTTTGTTCTTTTGTCTTTATTATTCAGTTTTATATATACCTTTAAAATAATATTTTATTTTGATTTATTTTATATAAAGGTATTTTATAATACCTTTAACATTAAATGTATACCTTTATATACATCCTTTCTTTTTTAATATTACACACAATGCTTTCATAGCTAAAATAAATAATTCAATGATTCTAAATAAAAATTTATTATTTCATATTTGTATGCATTTTGTTAAAAAATCATTTTTAAAATATATAATTAGAAGATATAAAAATGCTTAATAAAGTAAAAATTATTTTACTTAGCCATAGATAATAAATTAATAAATATAAATATATTTTTATCCTTGTTTTTATATTTTTCTCAAGGTAATACGAAATCGAAAATTTGAAAATTCACTCAGTATTATATATAGTATTATATAGATATAAACATATATATTTAATATATAAATATAAAATGCAGAGAATAGAGTATAGAATGAGATTAGCTGCATGCATGAGTTTTCGCTTGCTTAATACTTGCTTTTAATTAATACTCGCTTTAATTCGGTGTCTTTTTTTTAAGTATTTTAAAGATAATTTGACGCAATATAACAATGAAAAACATGAGACCCATTCAAATATATATCGAACAAATAATCGCGAAAATGTGCCGGTTCAGATAATTAATTATAGAGAGAAAATGGAACACTATAAAAAAACTGCTTGTGAAAGACAGAAAAGGATATATGGATAGATCAATGGATAGATATTGATATTTATGGGCAATAAGTGAAGGCAGATCAAATAAGTGTAATGAAAGTTATTAGGATGTTAAAAACATTAAATGTGGATCATATATGTCGAATTACTTAAAAGTAGAACAAATAAATTGTATAGAATAATAACGATTATAAACAAATTATAAATTAGTGCTTAAATGGAGAAAAAGTACCAGATGAAAATTAACATATATAAAGATATTAATACATAAAGAAGCAATAAGAAAAATCTCACTAATTACAAAGGAATATCAGTAACAAATACAAGCAGATTATATGACAGGATCTTAAGGGACCTCATTGAGGCCGAATATCAAGGAAATGAAGAAGAATAATCTAGGTTTAAAGCAGGAAAAGTATACACGATAATGATAACGATAACGATATTCTGTCTTAAACAAGTAATAGAGAAGAAAATGACAATTAACAGAGAAGTATATAACATTCATAGATAGTAAAAAGTTTACTTGGTATCTATAATAAAGTTATGGAAAACTTCAGAGCAATCCGACATTGAACTATTCCCTAATTGAAGCTTTATAAAGACTTGTACAATTGAATAAAATCGAGTGTTAAGATTGATAAATATTTATTTAAAGAATTCATGGCGAAAGGATTACGTCAGAATATATCTCCATTGCTATTCAAAATATATATAGCAAAGGCTCTACAAAAATGGAAAAAGAAATTCTCTGGTATAAGTATAGAACTCAACAACACCTGCCCATACACCTTACAGTTTGTAGATGATCAAGCAGTAATAGCTAATAGCAGAAGATATAGAGTATATGATAAGGAAACTAATTGAAGAATATCCCAAGCAGTGGGGTCTGACAATAAACATCGCAAAACTAAATATTTATACATTGCCAATGAGCATGAAAATCGAAACTTGAAAGACAATAATATCATAACAGCCTGTTCAAATTACAATCATACAAATACCTAGGTTCGATGTTTAATAAAGAAGGAATAGACAATGAAGATATCCGGAATAGAATTGTATTGGCCAGAAAAACAAAAGGATACCTGAATAATATATTTTGAAGTAAAGATATAACCAAAAAGAAAAAAATATAAAAAATATACGAAATATAGTATATACGTATATGGTGAAAAGTACGTTACTATTCGTATATGGATTCGAAACTTGAGAATCACAAAGAAACAAAAGAAAATTAGAAGTGATAGAAAGTGGTAGAAGTGGTAGAAATTCGTCTTTAGGAGGATGATGAGAATTGCTAGAAGAGATAAAATAAAAAATAAAGAAATAAGAACATGGACAGAAATAGAAGATATAATAATAAAAGATATTGAAGAACAGCTTATATGATATGAATACATTCAACAAATAGACAATCACCAACTTCCCAAACAAGCCCTAATATGAATATCTATAGGGAGAAAGAAAAAAAAACTTAAAAAGAGTTCACAAGGAATTAGGAAGGCAAATGAATACGAGAAATTTAGAGGAGATCCAATGGGGCAAGAGACGAGAATGGAAACCAGGCATCGGACAACATCGTATGACATTCTAATTCTCGATTACATATAATAACGATATATAATAACGAAAAACGTGAAATACCATTCAGTTAATCCATAAATTGACAGAAACATATTTACAAGGAAATATATGTACGGCAGAAATAATCAAATGTAACTAATAAGGATGCAAAGTGATATTTAATCAATAAATCCCATATATTTAACTTTAATACCTTGACATAACGTGACGTGACATGACTTGATATAACTTTATCATTTTGAAGCTATGTCTTAAACAATTTATATATTTTAATATGATTTTCATACTTTGGAATAAAAGATAAGATAAAAAACAAAAACTAAGAATCTTTATTTGTAACAATAGAAAATTTATATACTACAATGTGTATTATAGGAAATATTTGAAACTATCTTTTTTGTATTAATACTCAGTTGTTGTAAAAACAAAACTTGCATTGAACGTCTATAGTTTTTAGTGGGTATAAATAAAATTTGACAAAATGTTTATATGTCAATTTAATTTATTGATGAAAAATATACTAGTATCAAATAAACTAATAATAAATATTTTCGAAATGCACATTATTTGAATTTGCAAAACTCAATTCTTTTATTAAAACTTATAAAGATTTCTTTTAACATATCTTAATGTTGATGATCTTTTTAATAGTTGTTACTAAATCTGACATGTTTTTGACTTTTTGACATAACAATGATCTTTAATGTACCTTCAAAGAAAGAAGTCATTTAAGTCCGGCGAATATGGTGACTATTCTAGCGAATATGGTGACTAGATTCCTCTGGATAAATTTGGAATATCTCAGATTGATTACTGTAGAACTTTTTTTTGAAATCATGGGAAAATTCTTTAATTTCAGTAACTTCCCGTGAGATACTCTGTATATGTAATTTCTTTTTAATTATTTATTTTATTCTTAATCCAGAAAAAAGGACGTGAAATTAAATTTGGAATTATCAAGACTGCCACAAGGAAGCCATACACTTTCACCAATATCCGCATCTAAAACATTGGCTTCGAATCCATCGTCATGTATCACAACAACTACCACTGCCACCACAAGTCCTATTCCAATCAACCAAATTCGCAGGTAAATATATTTTTATATTAAAGATGCTTATTACAAAACACTATTATTGAAAAATTTTTAAATCCATTTTTAAATCTAAATAGATTTCTTATTTTCTTTAAAATATTTTTTATTCATTTCTAACAAGAGATCGATAATGAATGCATTATTTCATTGTCTCGTGAAATGTATAAAAACAATATAAAACCACAAAATTCATATATTTATTTTTCCGTTATCATCCGTTCGATCACCGCAAGATCTTTAAGTTAACATTGAATCATTCTTTCATAATATTTTTACGTATATATGTTGTGTAGCTTCAGTTTTTTCTACATAAGTAAAAGATCTGTAATTCAATTCAACTCGAGATACGTATTCATTATACAATGATATATAAAAATTTCGAGTTTTATGTATTTTTATTGATCAATGATATTTATATGGACATTTCCCAACGTACGGATCCTAAACATCAAGATATATTATTACATGCATATATATGCATTACATATGTAAATTGATGTCTATATACTTACATTCTGTATTGTGCGTTATGATATTAATGTGACTGGATAGTGTTCAACCAATGGATGCTGCATCGACAGTTGTATCGAATACAAATAATGCAATAACGACTGCTCCTGGAACTCCCACTACACCAGGAGGGAGCAAGCTAAGTCCAGGAAATATCTTCAAGAATTTCTTCAAGTGGGTACTCACTGCTCGGAAGATCCTCTTGAAATATTGTGTGATGTTTGCATATATATCTCTTTTCAGATGTTTACATATATGACTTATGTTAATTTGCTGGCAATGGCATGAAAATTTGCTTTTGCAGTGTGATTATTCCTTTTATTCCTTTTTATTCCTTAATTATTCTATATGTAATAGTTACCTCATTTACAAACAATCACACTTTTTTATTCGGTCAGTTACAAATATTATGTTTCTTCATAGTCAACAAATGGACACACTGCCATGAATAAAAACTACTTTACTTAACATCCATTTACGTTAAATACGAAAATAGTATTATATACGTAATGTATGCGCATAATTACAGTCTATTGCAAGATATTCTGCAAACTGCAAATTACTCAACGATCCTCTAAAATGATTTATTGATTTGACATTGAGTATTATGTTTCTTCGGTTTTGTGATAAGTTGTAAAATATGATTTTATTACAAAAAAGGAACTGAGAGTTCGTACAATAATATACTTATATATAACGAAGTACATCTGAAACAAAGAGAACATATCAGTTATATTTTACAGGAGTAGATATTTTTGCTATTTTATGTGAAAAGTTTTTGATATTGCTTATAAATTGTATTGAATATAATGCTTACTAAGAGTACTTTTTCACTGTACAGAGACAAAACAACTTGATATATTATATCTTTGCAATTTATAAACTCTTTCTTTCTTCTTATGTGCATTATTATGTGTATGTACACAGATCTTTTGTCCCGCCGGTACGTGATGAAGAAAGTGAGACTCAAAGAAAAGCCCATGCGAAAAGAGTAAGAGAAACCAGAAGATCTACTCAAGGTGTGACGTTGGATGAGATCAAGAGCGCGGAACAATTAGTGAAGAAAAAACAACAAAACAACGAATCACCAGTTTTAACGCCATCCACGCAGGTAAGATCAAAGATTATCGTTAACAATGTTATCGTCACAAATTGCTTTATCACGTTATTAGAGAAATGACTAATTGCACAAATTGAATCATATTTGAGAATAATTTTTAAGTGATGTTAAATAGCATTAAGAAAGACGCTTCTAGATATTGTCATTATATTTCTATAAAATAATTTATATTTCTATAAAATTCATTATATTAATAAAAAATATTAAAACATAATGCGCGACATTAATGAAAATCGAATGTGATCAACTTCATAAGAATATTAAATAACTTTCATAAAATATCTATATTGCTTAATATTAAGAGTATATAATGCTTTATTTTTTATTATATTCTTTAATTCTATTCTTTATTCTTAAATAACATATGTGCACACGCACGATCGCGCGACTCAAATCATCATTCAATGATTTATTAACATTTTTTTATTATTATTTTTTAAATAATTCAGCCTACAACTACTACCATCAGCAATACCGCTTCAATCACAGCTACAATAACAACCGCAACCTCGACTACTGTCGCTACTACGAATAAAGTCTCTGAGGAATCTAATTTACCTGAGAGACGACCATCTTGGCGGTTAAGGGTAGATAATGGAAGCAAGGTGCGCTTATAAAATGATTTTTTTATTTATGTTTAATTCGTAAATGTTCATATGATCGTTATTCGCACAGTGATAAGCTGCAAAACATAATGAGATTTAATGGAAATCTATTACAATATCAACAAATCTATTAATTAACATTTATATCATAATATCATGATTTTTGTTATTTAGTTCCAATTAGAAGACGCTAACAATAAACCTGCTGATAATACAACAGCTTACATGAGAAGACCGTCCGGTGGAACTGGCATACCTAGACCATCATCAGCACCAATAGAGACTATTGCTACCAGTAGTACAGAAACTACGATTACTTTACCCCTCAGGAGATTGTTAAAGCAGCCTGATGATAAAGGTAAAGAATTTGTAAAATAATTAATGCAAATAAATGCAAAAAATAAACATTTGCCAAACTTTCATCAAAATTTTAATAAATTCTTAAAATATTAACGATCATTTGTATAGCAAATCAGAATTTTATTATATATGTTACAGAACAAGATAAAGAAAATGACAGTAGGAATGCACAAGCTACGCAAGCGGTTATTCAAAGGAGACGTCGGCCTAAAAGAAGATCAACAGGTGTCGTCCACGTGGATATGGATGTAAGTAACAATTTTATCAGATTATCTAAAAAATATATATATATATATATATAATTAATATCTATAAATATCTATTGATATCTATTAATATCTATTAATATTAATATATATAATTATATATTAATATTATATATAATATATAATTAATCTATTATTTAAAAATGTCTGTGTGTGTGTGTAATTTTAATTTATATTAAAATATAAGATAGAAAGTATATATATATGTAAAAAAATAAGATAGATTTTGAACATTTTAAATGTGAAAAAGAATTCAATTATAAAGAAAATTATTCTATAAAAATATATCACACATTTAGAAGTTTAAGATCTTTGCGTTTGCTTTTTATAGGAAATTGATCCTGAGAAACAAGATCTCACTGCGAGTGGAGACTATGATAATTCTAAAGTCAATCACAATGAAGTAAGTAAACTTTTTGACTCCGATTATTACAACTGTTACGTAATTTTCAATTACACTCTTTAATAAATCGTCTAAATATTGCAATTATTATATAATTCTATTGACATATACAGTTACGTATGTTAATAGATATTATTATATATATTCTATACCAGACATTGCAACTGTCAAGCAATGTTCAGTTATATTATATGTTAACAAAATAGTTATATATGTTTTATTTCGAATGTTGCAACTATAAATATTAAAATAATTTTCAATTATACATTTTAACAAATATTATTATTCAAATATTGCAATTCGCAATTGCATGTGTTAGCAAATACTATCGTATATATTTTATGTAAAGTTAAAAACATAGAACACTACCATGCGAAAAATCAATTATTTAGTTTAAAATAAGATAAATTGAATATATAGAACTATATATATATATATAGAATTGAATATATATATATATATATATATATATATATATATATATATATGTTGAAATGAAACATGTTATTGCGTAATAGCCGAAGAGAATTATCGATCTGAAATACATCGTTTTTTTTTCCAATTTACAAAAACTCTTCCAATGCTAAAGCATTTGTTGAAATTTCAATTTATGAATCTCTTCCCACGAGTTTATATATGTGTCAAAAATCCAAAATTAGATATGTCGTTAAATATGTAGTTGAATGACGCAGAGATAATACTTAAATACTATAAATCGAGAAGGAAGTGTATAAGTTATCATTTTATTTTGATTTAAATATCTATAGATATTATCTCATTAATTCCGAAATTACTTTATTAAAAGTATATAAGTATATGGGATCAAAAGATTTAAGTTATTCAAAAAGTACGTTGATATATAGATATTCTTTTTTGCAATCCCGAAAACCCGCCAAAATTCTAAAACTATCCAAGATTCTATTATAATCTTGTTTATGTCATATAAATGGTTTTTCATAGACTACGGAAGTTTGATACTATTTTTAATTTCTTGAAAGAATAACCTCTGTATTTTCGATAAAAATAGTTCGTATTCAATATTTTATCATCCGTATTTGTTCGAGAAATACAGATATGAAAATATGAAGAAAAATGATCACCCTGACATCAATACATATATAATGCACGTGTATATATATTCTCCTCTAAAACAGTTCATTTTACAGTTCATCTCATTTTTTATAATGATTAATCTCCAATATCTTTAAATTTTTATTAATTCTGATAATTTTATTAATCCATTGATTATCGCAACACATATAATACTTTTTATTTGTTTATCGCAATCCTTCTTTCAATCTCTAATAAATTAGGAGTAGTTTTTGCTTCTATCATCAATTTTAATTATTTATATCTAAAAATGAATAAAATATGATATAAAAGCTAATAACTTATTACTGTCCCGTAATTATTTACTTTCTAAATCAATTTAGATATAGAATATTTATTAATAATTTCATTCTTTTCATAGGAAGTCAAGTTATTGAATCTATTTATAAACATCTATTTATAAATATTAGACGAATTCTATTAATTAACTACTTTGGATATTTTTTCTGTATTCATACATATCTAGATATATCTAAAATTTGAAATCATTATATAAGTGCCATAATCACCTACAGTTAATGATCTTATATAAATTTATGTTTTGAAATTATATTATAAAAATTTTATGTTTCTATTAAGTTTTTTAATTATCAATAATTCTCAGCAAAAATTTAACCTCAGAAGTATAAGTTTAGTTTTAAATTATATAATTTAAAACTAAAAATAACACAATCTTCTAACATGTATACATCAACTCATCATATCGTACACGAGGCAAACTCCACGCATATGCATAACTAAAGTTATAAATATTCTTATATATATAATTATAATAATATATCTTATATATATAATTCTTATAATATCCAACAATAAACTTTCACCTAAATAATAAATTTGTAAATACATTTATAATAATATTATAAATATATAATAATATGTTTTTAGAATAATATATTTTTATAATCTCTTATAATAGCTATCTCTTCACTCTTTTATGTAGAATTATGGAATTGGTTTTAACAAATAACAAGATTATAGAAAGGAATTCTTTTATGTCTACACGAAGTAAAAAAGAGATGAATATAATCCAAATCATATCTAAAAGTATTATATGTTCGGGATACAATGTGATTTGACATTTAGAATCATATAGACATCGTTTATTTTCTGCTCGTACATACCGCTAAAACGTTTGTCTTTTGTATCAATGACAGACAGATCGTTAATGCGTGGGCCTATATAAATCTCATGTGGGTAGTCATTACCTAATATTATGAAATTTATCCTGTTATTTTGACCTGAATTTACTTGTAGCATAAAATAGCACGTATCATAATATATCATCTATAAATTGACTTGTCCGCAAATTATTTTTAAAACATTATTCCTTAAATATTATTAAAACTGTGACAAATTGCATTTATTCTCTAAAACACACAACCTTGATATTTGTGTGCGTCTCTGCGTTCTAAAAATAGCACATAGTAGTAATGCTTTAAAGCAAACTGCCCCGATGTCTTGTGCTTTCCTCCCCAGTCTCCGTTAGTCTATCATCCGCTGTCCGTGATGTTGGTTATATGTATTGTGCTCTAAAAATCAAAAGCGCGCTGTAATAACGTTTAAAATATTATGGACTGTACTAAAACTGTTGGCAATTATTAATGTGCGAATAACGAATAGAAATTCGGTGACAAATTTCACGAAAAAGTCGCTGATGTTATAGCGATATAATAATCATTTAATAATTTTGCACGTGACGCAAATTATGTCTTCATATAGAAAGGGAACGCAGACTAAGCCAACAACAGCTGCGGGCTTGAGAGCACAAGCATCAACAAATGGGCAATCAATTTTTGGAAACAGGTCACGAATCAGTGGTTTGCTCTCGTTAAATCAGAATAATTTGTCATATAATACGAATTTACTCGGTACAAAAGGTCCAAATCTATATTCCGCTCCTAGTTTTCTGCATAAAAGTAAAAGCGGTGATTTATTTCGTAAAAATCCATATACGAAGTCGACGAATTGCTCGAATTATCAAAATCTCTTTACGACATATGGTGGGACAGTAACAGGATATGGTGGCATGACTTTACCTTCTCATACAACTGTCAGTCCTCTGAATCTGAATCCATCTCCCAGTTACAACTATTTAAATCTAAACGTAAATACTCGCCCACGCGTGCAAAAGACCGAGAGTTTTACCAGATCCAAGATAAAACCTACTCTTAGTATCAATTCAAGAAGTTCCAGTTTGCAAAGTTTAACTAGTTCCGAAGGATATGCTGTAAGCAAGAAATTTCTTGATATTTATTCTAGCTTTATATTATATTAACATTTTAAGATATTAATATTTAAGATCTTAAAAATTTCCTTTCTCTTTTTTTTCTCTTTGCTACGTTAATTTTTATATTAATCTTAAAATATATTTTATGCCATAACACAAATTATATGAACATACACACATACACAAAATATTTATATTATATATAAAATATCAAATTTTTCTTAAAAATTAAATTGTTTGCATGATATATTTTTATAAAAAGAATTAATGATATTTCTGTCTTAGAGTGGAAACGATCGCTCTGGAAGAACTAATAGATTAGGCTCGATATCTTCGTTATCGGAAGCATCATCAGCGCCGATCAGACTAAAATCCAGTGGCTCTGAAAACGGCGAATTAGACTATAAGAAATTATATGAGGAATCTCAAGTCGAAAATGAAAGGTTAAAGGACAAATTGAAACGTTCCGATGAACAATTAAAAGAAGTCAGGAATCTGCTGGAGAAGACGCAAACCAATCAAAACAAAGTAATTCTTTCCGAAGCAGAGAAAAGGGAAAGGCGAGCCATGGAAAGAAAACTCTCGGAAATGGAAGAAGAACTAAAGGTAAATTTAAATCCTATGTATTTTCTTCGATATGAACAATCGTTATTTGTATGAAAGCGAATGAAACAAATGGTTTCATACGCTGAATTAAATAACGAGGAAATTGAATGCAATATATGAAGATATATATATATTTCAATACATACATATATATATATATATATATATATATATATATATGTACTCAAAATTTTTAATTTTTTAGTTAATACATATTATCGTCTCTTTTTTTATTATGTTATTGCATTTGTTAGCGGCAAGGGAAATAGTAACCATCATTTTTATATGAAGACCCAAGTGCTTTTATACGCTTTTTCTTACTTGCCAATTTTGTGGCGCTTTGCTCTTTTTTTAAGTTCCTCAAACTGGTATTTGGTTTTTCATGCGGAGAACATTGTTGTTCATCAGTTTTCCGTGATTTTTTCCGTTGAATTTTGTTTATGAGAATTTTGATGAAGTTTAGCGGGTATACGATTTTATTTGTCAATGAAATGCGAATTAATTGTATGCTTTTTGACTATTATGGGACTAGAAACAGTGACGGGATTTTAGGCTAATCGTTTAACTGTTTACAGCAATTGCAAAAGCTCAAAGCTGAAAATGAGAGATTGAAAGCCGAAAATCGGGCACTTACCCGCGTCGTATCCAAACTCACCAATACTAAATAGGTAAAGGACACGATGACAGCATCTGCGTTAACGATAGAAATCATATCTTACGTGCAACATTAATTAATTAATTAATCAATTACTTAATTGAATGATTTATTACAATTTTGTGTTCTGACCACCAATATTAAAACTGAAACGATAATATTACTCATCTATTTATATCATACATATAGCTTTGCAAAGTGCATTCCGATATGTAACGCGACCGTTAAATTTTTATTGAAATTGTATTAGCTTATCTTTATGAAACAGAGATTTCAGATTTGCTGTTATACATATATATCTCATTTTATTATTATGATCATAAACATTATATCGCATATCTTATTTTTGTGATATTAATTATATTTTCATAGTTCTGCAATATATATATATATATATATATATATATATATATATATATATATGTATATATATTTTCTTAACAATAAATATACATAATATTAAATACATATACGACTATCTACAATCGTATTTAGCGCAGCAAATCACAGCGAATGATTGTGTGATGCATGTTATAAACAAGTCACTTTATAATACATTTACTAAAAAAAAATATTGCACAAGTTTTAACAAGAAACAAAGGAACGCAATCTGTCATTTACAAAATACATGGGAATGAATATAGATTTCGCATTTTAATTTTAGGAAACATTCTCCATATGTAAATCCATCATTCGACATGCAGCGTAACCTCTGTAAACTGAATTCTATATATCACCGAGCATTGATAATTGATCATCTTTAGCACGTGATCCATATGCAAAGAAAAAACAAAGTTATTACTTTATATTATTCTTTTCGGTTTGTTTATCTTACTTGTGAAAGTATTGAATTCCTAAAATATTACAATTTTTTATTGTTCGATTATTAAAGTTAATATTTACTAGAATCTATTAACTTAAATTTTCATCTCTTTCTCTTTCAAAAAGCATGTTAAATGTTAAATTGTTGCATTTTCATTGCACTTTTTTATAGACATAGATCTATACTTCTCGAAATGAGTAGCCCACAAAGTTGACATTAATTTCCTTTTAACTTTTATGTATATAATATTGTATACTTGTCGTTATTCTCCATGATATGCATTAGAAAGCTTTCGTGATCAACGATGTTATTTTGTAGTGTGAAATGCTGAAAATGCTCAAGAAAAAAAAATATAAATAATTATATGGTATTAGTTTCAGCTATAAATAATTTAAGATCGCTCTTAATAGATCTAGGAAACATCCCATGAAACTCGGAGTCAACTTATTGATTAATTAAGATTACGTATTTCTTAAACTATTTTTTAATTAAATATTGCTTAAATTATATATAAATCAGAAGATAAATTATCTTCCAAATAAATAGAGAAATTTCATTATAAGATATTTTGTGTATATAGATTTAATGGCAAGATTTTAAATTTAATAATACCTAATTTTTACAATTATTTATGAATAATTTATTCGAAATACTGATTTTCTTTTTTTCTCATTTTTGAGCTAATGCAATATTGATTGATTAGATATAAATGATTACTACGAAAAATACTTATGTACAAATGCAATGATATTCGAAGGAAATAAAGTTTATAATTCTGGTATTATAAATAATACGCAGATCGTAAATTGACGAAGCGCTTCTGCTATTTACTATCATCTTTAAATTTTCTTATAATACCCGAATATTTCATTCCTGCTAGTATATGATATCCGAGTACTTTAACGATTTTTGGTTGCAGTAATATTTGTTGCCTCTCTTTCCATTTATCTTCCTATGTTTTGTGAGCATTTATATATTATTCCGTCTATAACGATATTATCGCCTTATACTTTTCTGTATAATGTTAAATTCTCGATTAGCACATAAGAATTAGCATAACATTTTTTTTTCTAGGTGATGGACCAACTAAAATGCGAAAATCAGAGGCTAAAAGATGAAAATGGTGCCTTGATCAGAGTAATCAGCAAATTGTCCAAATAAATCTTGTAATTTCAACTGCACATCGCTAAACAATTTTAAGTTGTATTACAATTATATACAGATACATGTGTATATATGTGCGTGCATGCGTGCGTGCGTGTGCGTGCGTGTGTGTGTTGTTTGTGTGTATATATGTATATGTGTATGTATATATATATATATATATATATATATATATATATATATATATATATATATATCAAACGATTTGCTTTAACTATAGCAGCATCATCATTATCGCTAGTGTTCTTACAAACGCGCATTATATTATTGACGAATTTATCTTTGTGCTAGTAATTTAACTTATTCCGATGATGAGATCAGTTAATCGCATGGCTGTGCCAAAGGCGAAAAGATATTACTCCTATTTCTAGACTATTTGATCGTAAAAGACTTAGAGAAATTTTACTTTGTAGAATTACTTTTTAATGTCTTAGGAAGGTGAATTTTATAATCCAATATATAAAAAACCAAGCCAATGCTTTATAATAAAAGATTCAGACTTACTTTAATCAATTATTAGGAAAAAGGAAAAAACTGTTGATCTTTATAAACAATTTTCTTTTTTAACAAATCACGTTATCGATGTTGATTCTTTATAAGGATATTTTGTAAATATATAATAGACAATGGTGATGTGGCATTTTATTGAAACAGAGAAGTTTTATCCATGAGGCTCTGAAATACTCTGACCGCACATAGGCAAACCCATTATGAGTTATTAAACAAATAAGTCCGTTTGCATTACCGTAGCAATAAATAATATATCTGTTAGACTTAACTAAATTAGGTGGTAAAGAAAAAGAATCAAAGAACATGACTTTTTCAAATGCTACTCAAGTGGCCTTTCTCCAAAGACTGCAATTTATAAATCCTTCCATCATTGCCATTTTCGCAGTATAGACAGAATTTGACGCATACGTACGGGAGTAAATGTTTTTAATTACTCTAATAATGCAATTTTCTTATAATATAATATTACAAATTATACGTAAAATATACTTTAGACACATTTGATTTTGATGTCCTTATAACTAAAAATGCTGAAACTGCTGTATATTAAAATTGCAGCCATAGCTTCAGTTCGCGCTGTTGATGTGGTAGAATCTGTGTTATTATTTTTAATTACTTGTCCAATATAAAATGCATTGTTACCTATTATTTTCTTATAGCAACATTAATAATAGTTGTCCAATAAACTCTGGATAAAGATGAACTTATCAATATTGGATAATGGAATGTAATTGACAGTTGGCATGTTTTTTAATGATATTATTGTAAACAATTGTATAAAAAAAAGGATGACTCAATGTAGTTATTTCATAATGAAGTTTATTAGAAAATAACATTTGTGTAAATATTTAATATATAATCTTTACACGAACCTTACTTTTATTATTTTGTTAATTTAAGCTATATACTTATGTATATGTCACATACCCATATACATATACAAATACATAATTTGTTTACAAAAATTATATATAATATATGATATTAATCAACGCACTACATATATTATTTAAAGGTAAGTAACTAATCAAATTATATTTATGTTTGAACAATTTATTTCAATATATATGTATCAATGCACATATACTATGCATACATTATACTAATGTACAATATAATTTATTATAAAATTGATTTTATAGATCTATTATCTATACATCTATAATCTAGATTTCAATAATCTTTCCATAATTTTTACAACAAGAGCCATGTCTGCACATTGCTCCGTCATGTTCGCAATTTTTCCCAATAGTGCATTAAGCAATTTCTTTTTGCCACTTTTATATTCTGATGCAAGCTTCGGATTTTTCTCGATAACTTCCAAGCAGATTTGTTCTAGTTGTTTCTCATCTGATAGTAGAAACCAATTAAACTCTTCAACGATCTATGCACAAATAAAGAAAGATTAAATTACATTAAATAACACGATTAAATATTTCCTTTCAAAACATTTTTTATTAGAAAAATAGAATTTTACCTTTCTGGGAAACTTCTTAGGATTAATTGTTAAATTGCTTAAAATCTTCTTTGCTATTACTAAATTAATTAATCTGTCTTGTAATAAATCAATTAATTGACCAATGAAATCTTCATGTAATATACTGCAAATTTATCAAATAAGTACTTTTCAATCAGCATTATTTTGTTTAATAAAGAAAGTGATCTTACCAAAATTCAATTGTTGTATTATTTTTATGAATAAAAGTCAATAAATCCATAACAAGAAATTTGGCGATCAGTTGGGGATCGCGATTTCTATTTTTTCTTATTATCTTATTAAATAATTTTAATAACTCCAAATCGCTCTAAAAGAACATGAAATATTAGTTTTTTGTTTATATATTTTTTAATTATAATATGTAGATTTACCATTAAAGACATTATTAATCCCGGCGATATATTAAAATCATTTTTCAATCTCTGACGTATTTGTTCTGGCATTTCAGGTAATTGTTTCTTCAATGCTACAGCATCGATCAATTTGTGCTTATTCGGTAAATCTTCTCTAATATGTATGCGTAAAGGTGGTAAGTTCGTTTCAGGCATAAATCTATAATCCTGAAAATATTTACATCAAGTTTAATAATATAATAATCTGCATATTAAAAATAATCAAAATAATAATTAAAAATAATAAGTTTTATATTACTTCTTTGTCTTCTTTCTCACGCATAGGAATAGTTTTCTTGTTTTTTGCATCCCACGCACGAGTTTCATTAAATATCTCACTACCATTCTCAAGAATGGAGATATGTCTATTTATTTCATACTTGATAGCTGCAGCAACAGCACGCACACTTCCAATGTTTTTTATTTCTGTTCGAATGCCTAAACTATCTTTGTTACTTACAGAAACATTGGCATCAACACGTAGTGCTCCTTCTATGATGCAAAAATTGCAAAGTGTTACACATCAGTTACACAAATAGTATTACATATATTATGAGAATTGAAACATAATTTAGACCTTCCATCTTGCCACTACAGGCACCCAACAATTGTAAAATAAAGATAAGCTCTTTCACGAGAGCAGCCGCTTCCTCACCATCTACCAGATCAGGTTCAAATACAAATTCCATTAATGATATTCCAGCACGATTGAGATCAATTAAACTCCTATAAGTATTTATAATAAGAATTTAATTGGAATATTTTCATTTTATGATTTTTTGCCTGATTTAATATTAATAAACAATTATGCAATTACTGATTTATTGATACCTCGCTGTAATTTCATCATGTAAACTTCTACCACTGTCTTGCTCTATCTGAATCTGTTTGATTTTAGAACACTTTAAATATGGTAATTTGTGAATTCCTGGGGTATATACCTGAAATTTAATTTCTCCATTGACTGCAATAGGTTGTCTTTGTTGAGTGATTTGAAATCCTGCCTAAATGAATTATGAGTGATAATTAATATATAACATTTTAAGATATATTTTATAATATTTTTTATTACTCACAGGTAAATCTACATAGAAATAATGTTTTCTTTCGAAAAAAGAAATTTCATTCAGCTGACAAGACAGTGCTAAGCTTGTCAACACTGCCAATTCCACAGATTTTCGGTTTAATACCTGCAATGTATTCATATCTATAACGAAAATTAATATTTGTTACAATATTTTATATATCATAAATTAAGTATAAATTATAAGTTACTTACAGGTAATGTTCCTGGTATCACAGAGTCATAGAGCGAAACGGAAGAATTAACCATATTAGCAAAATCAGTAGATGCCCTAGAAAATAATTTTGATTTTGTTGCAATTTGAGCGTGAATTTCCAAACCAACTGAGGATTTCCATTTTTCCCTAAATAAGACAAAGTTAGAACATAATTGATGACTTGATTGTAGAATATTTTAAGCTGATATATTAAAAATATTCGATGTATCAACACATAAATGAATTATTGAAAATTATTTATACTTATGCATGTAAATATTTTTCATAACCTAATTTCTCACCGAACTTTTACTTCTTCTTGAATTTTTGATGATAGGAATCGCCGTGAAAGATCATTTCGTTTTCTAATCCATTTGTATGCAACTGTGAAATACATTTGCTTCTTTGGCAACATTTTTAATTGACTTTTCAATATCAAGAGAGTCAGAATTGCATTCCTTGAATAGAACACGGAAATGACAGTGGCATAGATGCCAATTGTTTAGTGAAAAATTTTTGATACTAATGGTCGCCATTTTGATTCTATATTTTTGACATTTCTATATAGACTTGTTTTTACAGTAAGATGTGATTTAATTTTCTATTTTAGTAGGGACAAGAATTTGATAAAACATGATACTTTAAACAATTTATGTTTATTTGTGAATGTAAAAAATTTCTTTATAATAAGATGTATAAAATTGCGATGTAAGTAGACAGCTGTAAAATTTAGAATAGGAACAATTATTCTTATGATGATTTACATGTACTGATTGTACTGCTTTAATGTGAGATCTTACAAAATCCTATTGTATTCATCTCATGATATTGCTGGTGTGCAATCTCCATTAATAGAATGATGTCACTTAATTATCACAGCACAGAGATCGTTTGTGCAATTGATGCCATTATATATTCGTCCAAAGAGATCAACCAATGAAAATGTCAAGCTATCTCCTCTTCTCTTTCAATTCAAAAAGATCTTTTATGATACAAACAGATTATAAAGAATAATGAGACCGTCAATAAATGGTGGCATTTAGTCAATAGCATCATCTTTAGAAACGCTAAATGGCTCTGCTATAGTTGCTGCACCACTATTTGCAACAACGATGTCCTTTTCTGGTTTATCACGTGAATTCGTCCTTGTCTGCTCAATTTTACGTACTATATCCTGTAACATAAATCACAATTTAATGAAAAATCATATTCGTACTAAAATTAGCCTAATGTAAGAAATATATAAATGTAAATTGAATTTTTGACTTACCATTCCTTTGATAACCTTGCCAAAGACAACATGTCTACCATCGAGCCATGGAGTTTGCTTAACTGTGATAAAGAATTGAGATCCATTGGTATCCTTACCAGCATTAGCCATGGATAACCATCCAGCACCATAATGCTTCAGTTTGAAGTTCTCATCAGCAAAACGATCGCCATAAATGCTATGACCTGAAAATGAAACAAATAAATTGTGATAATGATAAATATATGTAGATTCGATATATTAAATAATTGATAGATGTTCATTAAACCTCCAGTTCCGTCTCCATTTGTGAAGTCACCCCCTTGAATCATGAAATCTTTGATGACCCTGTGGAACTTGCTGCCTTTGTATCCTTCACCTTGGGGTTTCTTGGCAAGTTCCACAAAATTTTTGACAGTCTTAGGAACGGTTTTGCCAAAAAGCCCGATCTCTATCCTGCCGATATCGGTGCCTCCGATTTTTATATCAAACCATACCTGCAAATTTAGTCTATCTTATCTTGCTCATTAATCAATTCACACATATAAAAAAATCGATAAATATGCTATAAATAAAGATGCCGTTAATTCCATATGATGCATGAATATTTGTGTAAACAGAGACAAAAATATCTCGTCCTCATGGGTAAAAGCAGAACAGCGATAAGGTAAAAGTGCCACGTATTCACATATATTTTTATTTTCCTGAATTACCTTTCACTAAGGTATCGAAGATTGTTATCAAGGATCATTATACTATACCTTGTCGGTGACTTTCGGTCCGTTAGCGTTATTTGCACAAGAAACTGTGGCCACTAGGCCCAAAAACAATAACAATTTCATGATAAACCTCCAATTGCACAAATGTCGCACGACTGTCGATTCCGCGGCAAATCTGTCAGACTGGACCGCTACCGGATGCTACTTAAGTGCGTGTGCGCACGCGTAGAAATATGGGAGCGTTTGATTGGAATTATCCGATAGTTATTCTAGATCCTGACCCTTTTTTTCTTTCTTAATCTCGTTATTATATTATTGTCGTTATTATGAGTGTTATCTATGAATATGTTACATTATTGTCGTTATTGTATTATTATTATTATATTACTGTATTATATTAAGTTAAGGAATATATTAAAATATCTTAAATTATGAGATCAGTTCAATTTGCCAAATGAATATTGAATCAATTTGCATTGTTTTGAATTGCTGTGTGTAGATTTCAATAAAAGGACAAATGTCAAACATTGTTAGTATTATGCCATATTTAGTTCTCAAGCGCGTACATACAACTATTAGAACCCTTACATATGAAAGAAACAGAACATATTAAAAATAATAGCCGGGAAATATCTAATGATAATACTTACGCTGTTTATGGTGTTGATCAGAATCATTAATCATTGCACTTCAGCTAATTTATTGGCAACGTATGTTGTAAGAAATTAATTTTTCTTTTTCTAGGAAATCCTTGAGCCCTTAAGCTAAGTTGTGTCTAAATAGAGATATGCTGAAAGAAAACCCAAAACATTGTTCACGCATGCGTACAAGTCTTCTATCTAGACCGCTAACGTCAGAAAATCCGACAAAGAAATTGACTATTCTTTTGAAGAATACCATTGGTGTAGTTTAAAGAAGCGATACATCTGAAGATAGCATTAGGTAGCCAGGTAAAAGATCTGCATCAATCTAAATATAATCTTTCATTCTATTATATCATAAAAATCTAGCGAAATGTTTCTTAAGTTGTTCCCTTTAATATTCTTGCTATTTAACGAAAATTCTTTTTCTTTCTTTTTCTTTTTTTTTTTTGGTTATCGTCCTTTTCTGTTACCGCATATGATCTACTGTGTAATTAGATGTCTTGAGGCGGTTCAAGCTCATATTTCACAATCGAAATAATAATCATAATATATCTCGCAATATATTTAAAAATATCTTTTTATTTAAGAATATTTGTTGAATACATGATTAATTGTTAGATTTCGTTTCTACGGAAGATTTCGATTCTTCTCCCACAAAGGAACAAAAGAATTGATATTTTTCTATATTTTTCTGAATATGAGTATATCGGTCTATTTTAATGTGCCATTACATAATTTCATTGAATGGTATCGATAGTTAAGTGTAATATAGAAAATTTTCCAAATAACAATTATTTGATATGAGAAATAAAAATGATACCTGAAATTTTATGTATATATATATATATATATATATGTATATATATATATATATATATATATATACACATAAATATAAAATAGTATAAAATATATATGTATAAGTATATATACATATATATGTATATGTATAATATATATATATATATCTTTTTTTATACTATATATATATTAGAAAGAAACTATTATAAAAATAAGTTTATATCAAACATTTCAATAAATTTTCTTTATGTAATTGTTTTAACTGTATACATGAGATACAATCATTTATTTTAGATAAAATAAACAATATTTCTTTATAGTATCACTTTAAGTTATAACATAATTTATTTTACTTTTTCATTATGTAGCAAGAATATTAAATAAGTTCATATAATTATAAAATATCATTTTAAGATAAAATATTATGAAATAAATTTCAAATTTAAGATACACAAGAAAAATTCGAAATGGATGAATATTATTATGATGAGCCAGTTGAATGTCCAGGTGTAAGAGATTTTCGTATTGACCCAGATACTAAATTAAAAGATGATATAACAGAAGAAGAGCTAAGAAGATACCCAATATTACAAAAATATATAGATGCAGAGGAAAAAGAGGAAATAAAAAAATCTTTAAAAGAGGATGATAAATCAGAAAATAAGATGTTAATGGAGTCAGTATCGAGTCCTTATATGTATAAAGATCAAAATAAAAAAGAAGATCCTAGCGTATATTATTTTGATACTTCCAACAGTTCTAATACAGATTATATATCAGATAATGAAGATGAAGATGAAGATGAAGAAAATTATGAATATAAAGATGAAGATGAAGCTGTAGATGAAAATATAGAAAAACCTATAATGAAAAAAAATACTGATCTTGGAAAAGAATATGAAAAACTAGCTCAGGCAGGCTGCTGGTTAAGCATTAAAAATTATAAGGATATAAAAAAACAGATTCTACAGAAAGGTTTATCACTATTGGAGACACCAAAAAATGGTGATATATGCACAATAAATTTTGTGGGTACACTTGAGAATGGCACGATTGTAGATTCTGGTTTTAATTGTAAAGTGTTTATAGGATATCAAACTATATCAGAGGTATTATATTTATAATGTTATAAGAATCTTATTTATTTCTATATCCTTATTTTAATTTATTTGTTCACATTTTGCTCATGATATAATACTAACATTTTTTAATTTTAGGGATTAGATATAATATTAAAAACAATGTATATGGATGAATGTTGTAGAGTTAATCTTGATTCAAAATATGCTTTTAATAATAATGAAAAAAGATATACTATACCACATGGTACTCCTATACGATACATGGTTAAATTATTAAATATAGAAAAGAAAAGTGCAAGGACGAAAAGAGAATATCAGCAATATCTAAGGCAATCTAGATACCCTAAGTAATGATCTTATAAATTACATAATCTATTTCTATATTTTTTTCTATTTATTTATTAGAAGAAAGCTATATAATAATAGAATATAATAAAGTATATAATTATATAATATAATTATATAATATAATATAATTTATTTGCTTTTTATTTCTGCTTATATGTATTATTTCTTTGGATCTTTTTAAAGTTATTCTCATGATGAAATTGTGCAAGTAAATGAATGTTGCGCTGTACGACGTTTCTTGGAATTATATTTTATTCATCCGCTAAGACAAGAGAAAAATAATAAGAAAAAATGGTATCAAAAAATTAACCTGGATGCATATGTAACAGATCCATTAGGAACATATAACAAAATTGCAGTTGCAGAGATGCTTATGGAAGATTATAAAGATGCTTTAAAAACTTTAAACTATGTTCTAACAGCTGAACCATCCAATACAACAGCTTTATATCTAAGAGGTAAAAAAATTTGGCTGACATTTTTTCTTTCTCATATTTAGTATAAATAAACAATATTCTTTAGATATTTATCCAATGAAAAAATCTGTCATATTTTTTCATGAATTTATATATATATCTATTATTATTTTATATATTTGTATATTAATTACAGATACAATAAATTTTCTGTACGACTGTACAAAAGGAGAAGATGCATGTATTTTACATCCAGATTCATTAATACCAGATTTAATATATCGCCAAATTAAAGAAGTAAAGGACATTATTATGAAAAAGGATTTAGAGAAAAAAAACTACTTTTATTTTAACGAGGGAGTTTTATGGGCTTTAGCTATAGGAGTATCTGCTGGTACTTTTGGTGCAGTTATAAAAAAATTTATTTCTTAAGGAAGGAAAAGGAACAATTACATATAAATTTAGTAATACGATAGAAAATAATATAGATTACAATATTTCTTTTTTTAGATATTAAAAATAATATAATTTTAGTCGGAATAAGAAAAATTAAGATCAGATCTAAGCCATAAAGACTATGCATTTCTTACTTCCAATCAATACTTTTCATAAGTACAATTTTTTATTAGACTATTATATATAAATTTCATTGACCGATAAAAAATATAATAAAGTATTTCTATGCTTTCTACTATTAAAATTAAATAATATATTACTTGTTGATTTTATTGTATATGACTTATGAATTCTAATCAAGTTCTCTGGTCAGTTCTAATCACATTTCTTTTAAACTCTTAAAAAAATATTATTTGTGGAAAAAGATCTTATATGTTTTCAAGATAATTTTAATGAACTTTTCTATTATATTTTTTTTAGAATTTGTGTGATTTATATTTTTATTATAATATTTTTATATCTCTTAAGTGTGTGTTCATATTTTCTTCATCATTTTTAAAAGAGAATAAAAAATCCAAACTGAAAATATATACATATGTATATGTGTATATATATGTGTATATATATATATATATATATATATATATACACATATATATACATACATACATGCATATGAATAAATATGCAACACACACAAATATTTTTAAGATTATAAAATTTGAATATGATTTAAAGTATAATTTAAATAATTTGGCGTATTATATATATATATATATATATATATATATATATATATAATATATATACATCTTTATATACACATATATGTAATACATATAATGAAAATAGCATACATGTATGTGCATATATGTATACATATATATATATATATCTGTATCTATGCATACTTACACATATGTTATTATATGTATCGCTATTTTTTAATTCAAATATTTAGTAAACTAATAAAAATTAAAACTAAACTATAATAAAGCTAGATAAAAATATGAGAGAATAATCTTTTGATTACATTATTTATGCGAAATAATCTTTGAATTAGATCCATGAATATATGTGTATAATAATTAAGTTGATATGACTATATATTTTTAGTATGTTAAATCAAATTTGTGTGTTATGATGTATCAATATATTGCAGTAAAATTAAAATTCATAAATGTATTTTTTATTCCACTATATCGTATTAAAGAAAAACATAAAATATTCTCTAAATTATTTATATGTTAACTATTTATAGTTATTTATAACTGTTTGTCCATCTTTTCCAACTTAGAAAGTATTCAATCGTATTGTAATTTATGGAAATGAAAAATTTGAGAAATTATTGATGTATAATGAGCTGATTAGACCTTGTTTTTCATTTCATATTTTTTTATTTTATATTTAGGAATTACTAATTTCATATTTAATTTGCTCGATGAATCGATAAGAATTTCTAATATATTCAAAATATAACAAAATTTCAAAGAAACTTTCCTGTTCGCATAGATGTAAAAGCTACATCGTTAATCATATATGTATTTAATTCTTTAGATGATAAGATTCTTGTGTATAAAAAGAGAATCAGATATTAAAAATAATATCAGCAATATTTTTATTATAGAGTTAATGTGTTTACCAAACAGGATTTATTATTCGTTGATATCTATGAACATTTTAATATCAATTTCTTGTGATCGACTTGTTACATCAATGTCGAAGCATGTTACAACAAATATATTTCCAATCTTAAAATTTCTCTCGCCGCCGATTCATTGTCCACGGCAAAGTGATCAAGATGTGGACAAGGGAAAGGGAACGGAAATGAGGAGAAGCAAGAAACCCTGTTTATGCTCTCCGAGATGATGCTTCGGTATCTAAAGATTATGTAAAAGGCACGTTCTCCCGTCCATCGGCGAGGATCGTTCGCCGTTTCAATTTTCCATTTTAAAAAATTAATATTTTGCGCATTATATGCATGTTGCATATTTAAAATATAAAGTTAATATTCCTTATGTTATTGTTGTAACAAGAAATATAAAAAGCATATATTAGTATTGAAAAACAGTATTCCTAGAGTGATCCAAAATTTCGAGCATGCGCAATAATATAAGCATAAAGCAACTTCAACCCCGATAAAGTACATCGTACAGAGTATACAAAAATATATATCATTGTGTTCAGAAGGGAAGGAAATAAGAAGTGAAGATATAAATTAATACAAGCAGTTTTAACTAAATAAAATACGGCAGAAACATTTCACACTTATTTCAAAAGCTAAGAAAATAGGAAATATATATGCATCAATATTATTAATATATTATTACGCAATATTAATATATTTATTTATTTTAGATTAAATTAAAACATATTAAATTTATTAAAACATATTAAAACATGTTTTTATAAATTTTTACATATTTATATATTTTATGTCAATCATATATACTGATATAATATTTTATACGTTATGTATCATTAGAGCGTGTGGTATACAAATATAAATACTTATATAGGCTCTCAATGTATATTTTCCATGACATTTAAACGCAATAAGGAGAGAACGTTGATTTGACACAAATATGCCGATTTACTCACGTGACTTACAACGTGGCTTAGGCATGCGCACAAATGTTTTTCCCCTACTTCTAACATTAAGAAGCACATTTGTGGAAGTTTTAGGATAAGAAACCGTATACTCTGGCGATAATCATTGGTCACGCAATCAAAAATAAACATTCAAAGTTGGTAGAAAGTGTAGAAAGATTGAAAGTGTCAAGATAGAAAAAGAAAACACTTCACATGGCGGCTACTATAGTTGCCGTTCCTGAAGTAAGTATTTGATAAATTGCGGTTTGATTGTGTTGATTTCTTTAGCGTTTTTATCGCTTTGAATTATCCAAGCGTTGTTTTATGCCTATTCATTGTCGTATTCGTTATATAGTTTCCTTCGTGCTTTGCGCTACGAACTATCAAACGAACCATGTAAAATCTTTTATATAGTTATTTTCTAGTAAGATAAATACAGAAAACATTCAAACATTTAAAATTTTAGAAAAAATACAATGAAAGATTTATTGCAGGTAGTTCGCACTATATTAAAAATTTTATTACATGTTATAGATAACTTGATCATATATTTTATAAATATTATATATTTTTTGCGAGCAATATATTTTAGAAGTATTGAGGAAATTTGTAATTATAGTGAAAAATTACTGAAAGTATATTACTAAATAATTATTTTTTAAATTAAATTATTTCTTTTTTAAAGCCAAATGAGATCACGCAAGATGAAACGAAACAGGATATTATACAAGCACAAAATCATAAAGAAAATGAAGATATAGAAAAAATGGAAGAAATGAAAGAAGAGCTTATAGATCATCAGAATGGAGTTGAAAAATCAGAAGAGGAATGTGATACATATTTAGAGGAAGAGGAAGAAGAAGAAGAAGAAATCATAGAAGGTGAACCTGCCTGGGAAGATATACTTGATAATGGCCAGTTGATGAAAAAAATTATAGTAAAAGGACAAAACTGGACCAAACCAACAAAAGGCGATATATGTGTACTAAATATTAAGGGTTGTATTCAAGATACAGATATTATAGTAGAGAAATATGAGGGACTTGAGATATTTGTAGGAGAGGGTGACATAATACATGTATGACACAATATTTTTTATTTATATTGTTACTTGTATTTATATGTTGATGCTTGATATAATACTAAGATTTGAATTTCAGGGTTTAGATTTAGTCATTATATTGATGAATACAGGGGAAGAAGCTAAAGTTAAAGTTGACTCTAGATTTGCTTATGGTGAGCTTGGAGATGGGAAAGATATACCACCAAACTGTTCAATTGTTTATATTGTCAAGTTGTTAGAAGTAAAGCAATTTGACATCACACAAATAAGTTTTTCTCAAAGGAAAAATTTGGGGTAATAATTTTGTATTTAAAATATATAAGATTCAAAAATTATTTCTTATGAAAACTTACAGAGACTGCATATTATTGTTTAAGAATAAGAATTAATGTAATATGTTTATTCTATTCATTTGTAATAACGACTCATTTTTGTAAAGCTGTTTGAAACGCTTACGTGGAAATTGGTGGTTTGAACGAAAGGAAACATATAATGCATTACTATGCTATCAAAAGGCATTAGCTTTTGTTTCAATTGAAAATTTACATGAAGATACGTGTGTGGATAAGGATTTAGAGGAATTGTCAGCTCTCTCTTTAATAATACGTAACAATATGGCAGCTGCACTGATACTATTAGAATTCTATGATGAAGCTTTAGATAATGTAAGCTATGTTCTGACTCATCAACCAAATAACATAAAGGCTTTATATAGGAAAGGTAATGAATATTGCCTAAATTTTTTCTTTTTTTTGATAAATGGATATATTTTTTAATTATATATACAATATTATATATCTAGAAAACAAAAATATGTTTATTTTCACGTATATTGTTATATTATTTACAGCAAAAATATTGATGCACAAAAGACAACATGTAGAAGCTTATGATACTTATATTCAATTAAAGAAATGGTTTCCTCAATTAAAAAGTACACAAGATGAGCTATCATCATTGGCAGAAATAATAATGAAAGATTCTAAGGAAGAAAAAAATTTATATCGTAAAATGTTAGGTATGAAACAAAGTGATAATTCCAGTCATGAATCAATTACAAAAAATGAAGTTAAAATGGATAAGATAAAAAATGGAACGAGTAAGAAAATATTATTTCTGATTGGAGGAACATCTGCTGTCATCTTTGGCATATTCGTACACAAGTTCATTTTATAAAAAAAGTAATGAATCAAAATTTGAAAAATGACAATTAAAACTTCTTTAACAAAATAAGGTAATGTATATTTGGCATAAGTGTTATATATGTTTCAATTTTTTAATATTTTTGACTGAGCTAATATATAATTTTATACATGGTATTTTGAATATAATAACACTGAGAACTTTAAGAAACATATAAGTAATGAAAGAACAAGATGTCAATCTTCATCTTTGAATCATATTTTATCGCAATTAAAATTGGTCAAATCAGAAATGTTAGTAAAATAATTTGATGTTTGCAAATTTATAATAGCAATAGGCATTTTGATATACTTTTATATACAAAAACATTGATATAATCATATGTGCAACTTATAAATGCAATAGTTTGATAATCTGGATTTGAAATCACTTTGAATCTATTTAAAGAATTGTTCAGAATAGAAATTACATGTATTTTATTTCTTTTTACATACTTCCGATTTTTTTGTCAGTTTATCATAACAGTGCTCTCACAGTTATGTATTTGATATGACAATCTTTTATATAATACTTAAATACTTATATGATTTCGTTAAAGTGCATAAGCATGCATGCGTGTATATCATGCGTACGCATACACACACACACACACATACACATAATATAAGGATTATATACATGCGCTATTTATATGTAATTATATATTCATGCCTGCATAAATATATGTGATATATGTAAAGTTATATATCGTATACATAAATATATTCGTAAAAATATTATTTTTTTTTAATCTGGTAATATAAATATTTTTTTTCCAAATTATCTTTTGATTAAAAAATTAAAGTGATCATAAGTTATAATTAAATTATTCATGATTTACATTATGAATCGATAGTGATAAATTATGATAGCATATTAGTATGCAAATATATTATATACTCTTTACACACATATAAATGCAGACATAATATGTACGCTATATATGAAATGTATTTATGTATGATGTGTGTACATATTACAGATATGTATACATTTTTATAATATAACCAGATTTATAATTCCAAATATGTGTATATATGTATGTGCATACATGTATATGTATACAGATATGCATATATATATATATATATATATATATATATATATATATATATAGATAAGCATACACACACACACACACACACACACATCTGCACTTATACATAACTTATACAATAATTATACATGTATAAAATTATGGAAATACATATAGAAAAATATTTAATAAATTTTATATTTGAAAAATCATTGATTTATTTATTTTATTATAAAGAAGACAAAACTGATATATAACTGTATTGCAAATATGTAATAATAATTATAAAATTGCTATACAGTTTGTGATATGTAATTTAAAGGACATATTGTATTTATTATGTAGCACTTAAACTTCTTAAATTATAATTTTTCATATTTTGATATATTCTGTATTAAAAGAAAAAAATATCAAAAAAAACGTAATCTTTCACTGAATGATGATTTAATTATCTTTTCGTAATTATATCTATTTCATGTATAAATATGTATAAAAATTTTAAGAAATGTTATTTTATATCAATAAAAATGCATGTATTTATTTATTTATATCTTATCTATTTATAAACATAAAAAATGAAAATATTTTATGACATTAAAAATATATTTTATAAAAAATCTAATACATTTATTATTAATAAAATAAATAATACTATTTCTGTATTTACATCGTAATGAAATAGCAGTGAATCTGTAAAGTTTTTGAGAAAATTTCAATTGCAAAATATGCTGTAATTTTCCCGTCCCATATATCTTTAAATATTAAGAAAGAGTGGAAATCCATGGATTAAATAACTTTCTATTGTTTCTATTTTACTATTGTTGTTTATAAACTTCGTTTATAAACTATTTTCTAAAAATGCATAACTTGTGTTATTATATGTTTGATCTGTGTTTAGAAAATTATTTTGAAAATTTATATCTTGATAGTACGGAGAATTTAATATCTCATTACAACTTGTTTCAAATTGGTCAATGATTTCGTTGTTGGTTAATAATTCTGGATTAGCGATTTCTACGATTAATAGTTGTCCTGTATTTACATCTATTATGGATAAAATTTGTGAAATAGAATTAACAGAGTTTGTAATTTCTAACGATAAGTTTGGACATTCAAAGCTCTCCGAATTCGAAAATGACTGTATTTGCAACTGTTGTGAATCGGCATTTGCAATTTGTTCATTTCTATTTCTAATCAGGCAATTTTTCTCCACATTTAGAGTTATTTCGCTCTCTTTTCTAATTGTTTTTATTTTGCATGATTTTAATGTTTTCGATTTCTCTGGTATTGGCACAAGATCACCATCTTCTGTTTTCATGAGCTTCACTATCTATTAAAAAGACATTCTATAAAAACTATGGCAATTGTCAATTATATATATAATTGACAATATATGCATATATATATATAAAATTTACATATACATATAGTTACATATCGATTTAAAATTATTTTTATAAACATTACCTTTTTCTTTCTTTCTAGCGTGATTTTATGACAAGCTTCCAGATGACGAGTAAGGTGATGCGAACGTTTAAATGCAGTGTTACATTGCGTGCAGATAAAAGGTCGATATTGTTCGTGTGATAATCTGTGCCTTTTCAGTAAACTATTTCTCTTGAATGCTTTAGCGCATTTTTCGCAAATGAATTGTCGTTCCTTATTATGAATATAAAGTATATGATCTTTGAGTATGCTAACAGTAGTAAATGTCTTGCCGCAATATTCGCAGATGATGTTTCTCTTT
This sequence comes from Eciton burchellii, assembly GCA_020341155.1. NCBI lineage: Eukaryota > Metazoa > Arthropoda > Insecta > Hymenoptera > Formicidae > Eciton > Eciton burchellii. The sequence goes on along the minus strand of JAHMML010000041.1, from coordinate 959,823 downwards.
TCCACGTGCAGTCGCTTGTGTCTGTCCAGATCTGTCTTTCTGGCACATTGAAATGTACATTCGTATATGTTGCACACAAAGCGTTTTTTGCCCTTATGAATTCGTCTAACATGTTGATTTAGAGCTTTTTGCGTAATCAAGATTTTCGAGCAGATCTTGCATGTAAATATGGCCCTTATAGATATATCTCTGTCAATTTTATTCAGATGCATTGATTCCAAGTGACGAACATAGTCATTCTTGTTGATAAATACATGTTTACAGTCAGTACAAAAATATGGACCTGTGAAATAGCAATTGTTAAACGATGAGCAATCGAGTTTGATTTCACTCTCACTAATATGATTTTAATATTTACCGTTATTTGCAGAATCTGGATCCAATTTTGCAGTATGGACTGCCCTGAAATGTTCCTGTGCCTTTCTTTTCGATGCGAAACCAGCATTGCAATTTGGACATTTATAATTATTATGATTTTCTATATGTGACAAATATGTCTGCTCAATGCTGAATGTTTGTGAACATTGTTGACATATAAATTGCCTTTTTCTACATTGGTTTTCTTTATGTTCCTTTTCATTTGTATTTATCATATCTCCACATTCTGAGCATACTTTGCCATTTTCATAATTATGTTTTGCTCTATGATGATTCAATAGCATTTGTTTGGGGAAATTTTTATTGCACATGTCACAGAAATAGGGATACCTGGCTATCCTTTCTCCATGTGCACGAAATAAATGAATCGCTAGATGTTTCCGTCTGGCAAATTTCTCATTACAATGAGGACAATTATTTTTTTGATGACCTTCTAGATGACGATCCAAATGCCTTTTATATCTGAATGTCATGAGACATTGTCCGCACTTTTGAATTTGTTGCCCATTCCTCAACTGATTTTCAATTCTTATTCCTAGTTTTAATCCTGATGTAACATTTTGACTTACGCAATTGTTATTTTTATTTGTATTTTGATCTATATCTTTGTCATTATCTATGTCATTATCTGTGAAAAAGTTAGTAAAATAATCATAATAATCTATTATTTGTTTTCTATGTGAACATTGAATTATGAGATCTCTATTAGAGAGAAATTTACCATTGTTAATAATTTTTGTTATGTAGTTTGATTCTTTCCTCCAAAAATTCACAAATATATTGCAATTCGTGTTTACGCTATTAGAACTTCCAGTTGATTCTGAAGAATTAATATCTATTGAATTTTCTTTCTGCTTTTCTTCCTTCTTGCTTGTACACTTTCCAAATTCTTTAGCATTTTGTACAAATGAGTTTTCAATACTCATAAAATTAAAATTTATATTAATCAAATTAATGTCATCTAAATTGCTTTTTTCCAAACTGATGTCTGAAGTGCTCATGGGTGTAATCAGCAAATTGACTTTAGAATCCTTAAGATTGCTAACGCATTCTTGGAGATAATTAGTTTTTTATTTTACTAGTTTCCATACATATGTTTGCTGCAGTGTCTACCATGGAGTAGCTTTAAGAGAATAAATAATATATACAAATTGGATCTGTACATTTGATGTATCAACTTGTTTCATAAGAATTTCTACGAGAATCATCATTTTACCTGGTTGTCAAACGAACATAGTGTCAAACTGACATTTTGTCAATTAATTATTTTTATATTTGTAAAGAAATGATTATGATGTTATACATTATTATATATATAAAACTATTATAATAAAAAAAACGCTATATCAAATTTGTTATTCCTTTCAAAGAGTTATGTTAAATATTTATGAAATTACGTGCCTTCACACATTCATATAGTGATTGCGTTATATAACCTAGAAAAGAATATAGTTCAGAAAACGTATATACGTATACGTAAAATGTCTATATTGTAATACACAATTTGCATATACATATTAGAAATATTTAATAATTTATTTTATCACATAACGAGAAGAAATATTAATAAATAATTATGATTCAGTTAACAATAATTATGATTCATTATAATCTTTATGTTATTCCATAAGCATTGATACAAATCGTTTTATAAACTGTTAAATAAAAAGAATTATAGTACATACGATAATATATGATAAATAATTATATTTCTTTAGATATTAATGTATTTTTTTCGGCTATTAAAGTTTTATTCTAGAATAAACAGTTTTAGTACATGTACGTCGCACGATTTAAATGAATGCGCGAGAAAAATCGATATCCGATTTTCAATTAAAATAGATCGAACTGGCTATTTTGAATGCTTGAATGCGATCTTCCCGTGTCAGTTCAATAAATATACATTTCGTGGCCCGCAATTTTGATTTCACTTATTTATTATTATTTTGAACAAAAAAACAAAAATATTTTATCATAAAAAGATATCACATGCGTCTTATGAAATTCTAGAACAAATGTGTATAAAAGAATTGATAAGATCTTGCTTCGTAAAAGTATAAATTTCTGACCGATAAATCAAATGGCTATTCAATTCGATTGTTTGATTTTAACTTACTGGCTTACTTGGCGTTTCCGCTGAGATAATTAAAAATTAAAAAAATACTTTCTTAAATCTATCCTTAATTTTAAAGATTAAATATCTAACACTTCTTTTTCTTTTCTAAAAAGAAAACAGCAGATTAGTAAATATTCATTATCATATAATGATAAGAATTAGTGGGAATATAACATTTTATAAATTGTAATATACAAATTTAAGTATCAATTATATGTATCTGAGGAGAAAATATTTGACAAGAGGAGTGACAGAAATATATTCGATTTATTTCATATGCATCATCATCATGTATTTCACATTTAACTATTAGAACTCTCTTTTTTTTAAATATTGTAATTCTGAACGATACATTTACATATATACGTCATACACATAAAGTTTTACGCTGAGATTAATTTTTTTGATAGAGGTACTTTCGACTCAAGGCCAAGTGGCCGAATTTCCCTTAAAACCTGCAATAGCTCGTACATATGTATGTATCTACCTGCCACCATTTCATTATATTTTATGAACGTGCGTCTAAATTCCATTACAAGGCAAAGAATCTTACAGACTATGATATGTATTTCTTTGTATGCATTTCACAAACTTTTATAAACCTTCAAGCATTTCCTTAGACCGATGAAAAGGAAATATTTAGAGTGAAACGAAGATTTTGAGAAAAACAGAAAGAGAAAAAAGATTTATATATAAAGTTATATCGTCTACAAAATTATATAAATATAATATATAAATTTTTAATAAATAATGATACATTATTTTATATGTAATGTACAAATATATACAATAAAACATATGTAATATGAATAACATATTATGCTATAAATAATTATGGGTTTAAGTTAACAGCCATTTAATGAGAAATTTAGAAATTCTGTATATTGTATATACGCAATAACTAAGAACTTAAATCAAGATTTAAGATTAAAATCAAGATTTATGGCATCTGTAATTGACATTACGCTGCCCGATAATGTATATTATAGCTACACAAAGATGAAAATCCTTGAAATTTGAAGAGAACGCTTGATTCGCGATATACTTCTATTATTCGGGAAACTTCTCGAGATTATTGCATTAAATAAATAAGATGCATAAATGATGCATAAATGATTATGCATAAATGATCGTAGTTAAAATTCATTAAAAAGAAATCTACAGTTACGTGTTATAGTTATACATATGAAATTATTATTTCAAGGAAGACACCATCAAATCCATGCTTGAACACATTACATACGTACGATATAGCAAGACGTGTGTGTATGTATGTGTGTAGCATGTGAATGTGTATATTTAAACGTTAATTTATATATATATATATATATATATATATATATATATAAATTAAGTTTCAAGAAAATATATGCATATTATGTATGTATGTATGTATATGTGTAAATATATAAAGGATTTAGATATATATATATCTGATCCACATATATATGGATCGAAGATAAAAATATAATTCAATAGGGAATAATATATCTCATAGTTAACATTCATATTTAGAACTTTCTTAAATGCATTAGGCATTTTATGATATGTTTTGAGTTTTCTTACACAGGTAAGTTAACGTTCTGGGAAATATCAAGAGTTAATAAAGAATTAATTGATAATATGTCTTCAAGGGACTCTCGGCAATTATGTCATGTATATAACACCAATGGCGTGAAAAGCAACGGTTCACTGAGAGTGCTTTTTTTTTTAGTTTTTAATCAGATAATAAGTGTACTTTATATGCATACGGGATATTTTAAAACATGTTGTCGTTATCTCCGTTTTTGTTGTTGTTGTTGTTGTTATTGTTTGTGTGAACATGATTTCAAAGATGTTTAATATTGCACCTTCCACGATTATCCTTAAAACATCATACTCGATCTCGAACGATTATTATTTAACATCACGCTTTGTCCGACGATAGTAACGATTAATATCATAACGAATTGTCATAGAGTGATATTTTACGTAATGATAGCCACAGATAACACACACACATGTATACATATATATATATATATATATATATATATATATATACATATGTATGGATGTATATATATATATATGTGTATATATATATATATATATATATATATATATATATTGTACATTTAGTATTACGATTTCATTAACGTTAATACAGTTAAGGAGCGATTTCCGCGATATTATTACTCGATAGAGCGATTTCCGCGATTATAACACTTAACAGAGCGATTTCCGCAATGTCCGCGGTTTTTAGTAATTTATCTGTTTTTCTTCTGTTCATTATTCATTCAGGATTCTTTTTCCATAAACGAACAATACATCTATATTTTCCATTAAGTATTAAGATGTCTTTCTTTCTTTTGTCTTATCGCGCGTGTTTTGTGTATATTCATATATAATGCTATACCTCTGAATAAAAGCTTGCGAAGCGGAACTTCTTTCTCTTTGATATGTATCATTTACAGGATAATAATTCTCTTCTACCTTGTATTTTGTTTTACAACTTCACAATTACGAGTATAATATACACACCGATGGTGTGTAAAGTTTTTTCTGGTGCAAGAAAGGGATAGACGTATCCGACATAGAATCGAGTAAATATCTAAATACGATTCCTAAGAATATTCGAAACATCGATCGAATTATGAGCTACTTGCGCCTTTTTCAGCTCTTCCCCCTGTAGAAAACACTTTTCCGCCATTGAGACTGTTCAAATGAAACTACTATGTTTCTCGCAACTTCCCTGACAATTAGTTCGTAAAATGGGAAGAAAACAAATATTTCTGCGCGCTTGAACAGCAGAACGCGCAATGGCGGATTTGTAAAAGATCAATTTACTTGGATCTCGTCTACAAAGAAATAACATTTCTTCTATTAACGGTTCTTAAACGTCCCTGCGAATTATGTTCTTGCTTGGAACATTCATTTCTTGGCAATAAAACGGAAAGAATTTTTGCATTTGAAAATATATAGCTTTGTTGAAAATATTTATCCGAACGTTTTTATTTTAAAATTCGCCACTGCAGACATATATATCTGTCGTGCAAGAAATTATTGATATTTTTTTCCAAAATCTATCGATTTCCAACTAAAGATGTATGTCACGATTTGCATCGATGGTATCTCTGTCCTTTTCAGCTGCACCTTCTTTATCTTATCATTTGTCAAATATGTCACCATTTTACTTACACAGGAATGTAAGTTGCAACATATGTCCAAAGAACGCAGAGGATTTAGAATCTTGGCACACCTTTTAGAATTATTCAATGTTCTGTGGTTATATTCTTGATCTTATAATTATTTTAGTATCTGACCTCTTGTATGACAGAAAAGATCTCTTTTTACACATAATCACGTAAGATCGGTTACTCTCGCGCGTGCGTCATCAAGAAATTTTGGAATAAATTTTGTTTCGATAGTATTTGCTCTACACAGTGAAATACTAAGTGAAGAAATATGTAAAAGTGCAGCTAAAAGCAGAGACCCGATGCACTGTGTAATTCGAGACACATTATCGATTATATTACATTTTGAGTCTTTTATATTCTTGACAGAGAAATTCTGTTGTAGGATACAACGCATTATTGCATAAATAGTCGGAGATGCGCATCATTTTATCGCATGACTTCCGACAGAGTTTGTTGACTGGCACATGCGTTGCATATGTTGGATTTGCACTTTTAGCAAGAGTGTCATTAATCAACGAAATAGAACAGCCAACGTATCGACACTATGACAATAACTATACGAGTCTACTTTCTTATTTGTGCGCACTTTCTCATCTCATTCTCATCTCATTCAGCGTACTTATCTTAATATAATCACGTCTTAACGCGAACGATTAAGTGACTCGCTAATTTCTTACTGCCTCGGAAAGACGATCAACCGGTAGACCTGTAGATAAATCGTCTCTAATGATAAACGCTCTTCTCGAACGTTCCACATGTACTTTGTATACTTCTAAATCATTAAGAAACATCCTCGTCGCGCGAACGGCGCTCTTATTCTTATTCCTCGCGCGCTCTTTCTTATCACAACTACGCTAGTATGTTCCTTATCCCTAAAGACCTATGAGACGGGTTACTATGATATGTATTATAGGTTTTCTTCTCTTTTTTTTTTCTTTCAGTCACACTATCTTCGGGGAAGTAGCACCTCCCCTTACTTTCGTTTTGTTGCCGCGCACTTGTCGCGTCATGCTTCTCGATGCATCGTTAGTGAAGGAGAATCGGGATTAAGAAGGAGATCGAGATAATATCGGGTCGGCTTAGATCTAGGTGTCTTCACAACGACTAAAGGAGAATTTGATTTTCTCGTAACTTATCCTAGATTGTATATTACCTCCCCTCCATTGCGCGCTATCAGAGTACGACGAGCGTTTAGGCGAACGGCATCCTCTTGAACAGCCGGCTACCCTGTCCGGTGATCCGTTTCTCGCCGGAGGTGTATTGGATCACGGACTTAATCTGATCTGTCGCCACCGGACCAATGCAGACCAGAGGGTCCTTGAAGTACGAGCAGACCTGCCGACGAATCGTCGAGATATTAGAATCAGCGTTTCGAGAAATCGCATGATTACGCAATGATTTAATGCGAAAATATCGTGCCATGGAAAGTGATGTCCGGGAAGATCATGTCCGGAAAATTATAAGTGTATCAGAAGAGGTAAAGTCATTGTTCCATTTAGTAAGTACCGGTAGTACCGTTTATAACAATAGCGCGCAAGATGTCTCAAAACGATCAATAATAATTTAAAGGGCATTCTACGGAACGAAAGTACGAAAATCTTTTGTCTTTAAGACGAAAGTTCTTGCAAGAAAATTTTGCCTATCGAGACTTGCCTATCGATAATTATTTTGAAGCCCGTTATAGCTTAGCATATCATTTTCATGTGTATAGTATATATGTGATAGATCAAGATAAAAAAATCTTGAAGTTTCTTTCGAAAGGAAGGAAGACAAAAGATTTCCGTATAAGAAATTTTGTTCCACAGAATGCAATTATTCTGATGTAATTATAATTTTCCGGACATAATTACATTTTACAAGTTAACCGTAAAATATTATTACCTTTCTGGGAGTCTGTCGGTGTCGTCTTTGTAGTTGACAGCACAATCCACGACTAATGTCACACTCTCCGGACATGGTGCACTCCTCGTCTGTAACAAGTAGGATTATTTGCCACGATAAATATTTTCTTTCCGATCTTCGATTATCGGAATTACAATTTCTGAAAATAAGACACGCGAGTTAACGCACTGTATAATTTGTTCGAAGTTGTCGGCGGTTGACACGATTTCGTTTCGCGACCAGGCATCTCGGCGCACATCAAGCCGGTTTCGCAATCGCTATCCCTCCTGCAGAGCTCGCCTTGTTTCATGCCAAAGTCATAGACGCATGTTCCGACAACTGGAACATCACGATAACAATATTCTTATCAGTAATGCAATTGAAACAGTGAACGAAAATAAGGAGTTATTGTATTATCCTCGATCAATTTTCAAAAAAATTTTAGAGATTATTGCAGATTGTATTGTTTTATCTTTTCTTATTTACCTCCATCGATGTTTATGCAAATGGAGCCTGGACAACAATGATCATTGTACATGCATTTCCTCTCATAGCAGGGTTCTTCCGTGGATTCGGCCGCTTCTCCGTATATGCCGCCGTATCCTTCCTGCTGAAGAGATTGATTTTCTTTAAGTATATTTATTTAGAGCTGCGAATGAAAATCGCAAAATAGTGCGTTAAATGAAGAATACAATTAATATAAAATGACATTGTTTTTTAAGATTGTAATAAACTACTAATTAATAAGATTAATAAATAAGATTGTTGCGTAAAAATGTAGTGGCATTACGCTTATGAAATATATGCAAGATTAAAATAATCGGAATTTTCGAAAAATCATCATAATTTCCCGAGAACGGCTTGTCATTATCTTGTTAATTAATTCCTGTTTACTTAATCATCAATATCGGATGTTTATCGCGTGATGTGATTTTTCTTCCACGGATCGAACGATGATATTTCCACATAGATTTGTTATGTAATCTTGTTTAGATTATTTTGCATCTTTATTTCCGTTTTAATAAACAAGAATAATAATTATAATATGATTTAATTGTATGATTAATGAAAGATATTGTCTAAAACGCGGAATGGCAAATTTAATAATGTGCGGATATTGAACAATTGAGGAATATTCTTTCTCTCTCTCTCTCTCTCTCTCTCTCTCTCTCTCTCTCTCTCTCTCTCTCTCTCTCTTTATCTATCTATCTATCTATCTATCTATCTATCTATCTATCTATCTATCTATCAAGGCCAGGATTGAAACGCAGTAAAAATTTTTATAGTCTTGTATACGTCGCATGGCGGAAATGATTTTGCTCGCAATTTTCGGATTGCAATTCGCGTGGAATATCGAGGAAAAGTGAAATACAGAACCACAGGAGCATTCTTCTTACGATTATGCAAGTGTAAGAGCGAATCGAAAATGGATATCGTGCATAATACGTGCATAATATCGTATGATGTTGCTAATTGAAATAAACGATGAAAGATTCAAAAAATTGAAAGATTCAAATCAATCTCGTAGATGTAAACTTAAAAAAAATTCCAAAGAATTTTCGAGCTTCGATTATCGACAAGAAAACATTTGAAAGATCCATGACAGATGTAACATGTTCACTGGATTTTTGTCTTTGATATCCGACATTATTGCTACAAATAAAAGAATATGAGAAAAGAACGTTTGAGAGACTCAAGCCTTTATCTTTGATGTCTGAGATATATCCAAGGAATACTTTTTCTCTCTTGAAAGATTGTTTATGCATAATTTATACGTCTCTATGATGTTTAAAATGACATAAAAATTGCGAGACCAAAAGAAAACCATTCCCCAAGTTGGGGAAATGTTAATTTTCAAGCGCGTTTTAAAGAAGACCGTTTCTTTATCCGACATGTACCATTCTCTCTTTCTCTCTCTTTCTTTCTCTCTCTCTCTCTCTCTCTCTCTCTCTCTCTCTCTTTCAAATCATCTATATTTCCTGAATACCTGTAATAGCCCAGGACGATTTATGTAACCCCCGTGAGCGCCGTAGCCGAGATTGGATAGCATCTCGGGGCTGAAGCGATTGAAAAGGCCACCCCAAGCTTCGACACCGATGTACGCCGTGTTCGCCACAAGTACCAGCGTTATCGCCGTACACGCTTTCATGTTGCCGGAGATACACTGAACGGCGCTCTGTAATCATTCGCGGGGGAGGAGGTGTTTATGCGAAATTGCGTTATACGTTTAGACTGAATATAAGATTATAAGATTCAGATTGGTATTAGCAAGCCGCGTGGCGTCCGGAAAATGGATCTCGAATCATTACGCATTATTGTGCAAACGCTGAAGCTGAGCCTTTTACGTCCGCAGAATTTATTTTTTCGAGGATGTTCCACGAATATGGGACATATTTTGTGGCGTTTATGCCATTAAGTTTTGAGCAATCGTTTTGAGCTATCGTTTTGACAGCTTCTATCGCTGTTTGATCTATCGCTGTTTTAACTCCGGGATTTCAAATAAGAGATCGTATACGTCATTTGTTATCGCATCGTTCTTGATTGAAGATACAGTATTAAAATGAAATCTACTTAAAACATCCTACAAGACCGTTGGATCGTGGCATGATAAGATTCGGACGATTAAAAAGTAGAACGTTTGCATTGCAAAACCGGACGGAGGAATCCGTTACTGTTTCAAGTACAACAAAATTTTACGCCGTCTCTTCTTCCTTCATCACGAAATATCTCTGTCGCGGGCATATTTTGTTCGTTGTTTATTCTGACTGCTTTTATTGCAAGCAATGATCCGTATAGTTAGTCGTTAGCGTCGAACCCGTTTTACATGATGCTTTATCGTATAGATGCCGGTGACGCAATGCTTTTGTCGAATCTTCTTGCGATTGCCGATACGATTTCATAATGCAGAAATGATAAGAATTCGTGGAATTCTTCGTTATTATCCTGTTTCTATAGTTTAGCGAGCATTGCGATACAAATGTTGCACAATCTATTGCAGCATTAATAAAATAATTGATATCATTAGATTGTGGTCTGGAAGTAATCAACTGCATATTTACTTAACTTGAACGCTTGAAAACAGGATCGTGATATGATGAGAGAAATTTAACGATGAAACATGTCTCGCGTGTCGTACAGCGGAGTATGATATATTTCAGCAATGCATGGCAAGATCTGTTTATAGATCAAAAAATGTGACAAGCTGCTTTCACATTTCGGTCAAGGACTAATTATAATTTATGGTAGTTCAGTGTAAAATGTGAGTTACATTGGGTCAGTATTAGCAATAATACTCGAGTGTGTGATCGATAATACATCGATCTTTCTCGCGAGAGGTTACTTTATTGCATTTAGTGCATATCTTTGAAGTAGGTCGTTAAGAAAACAGTAATTAATAAATCTAGTAGATATAATTTCATAATCTAATGAGTCTTATAATCTTAAGCTAATCTCAGGTTTCTCAAGTCATCTTCTCGTGTCAGGCTAAACTGGGTCATAAGAATAACATCACTGAATTTAGCTTCAATTTAACAAGTTTCTAGAAATTAATTAATTTCACCCGTTGAACAGTATATTATTATTTTATTCATGAGCAATTCCTATCGAAACCTCGTTGTTAAGAACATTCTTTAAAAACTATGGAATAATGTAAGGAATATTGTACGTGATGTTTGTGAGATATTGTCCGCAGCGTCAGCTAACTTAGCACTCTAAATGTGTTTCTTCTATTATTAATAATAAATTTTTAAACGGTCATTATTATCGTATAAGTTTAAATGGTGACTGATATTTACAATACTTTTGCGCGCCCTGGCTCAACTTGCTTGAAGCGCCCTTGCACCTCGCCTTGCCGGATAGGATTGACTATCTCCTGATGGGTAGATCCACAGGATCAACAAGTCCTCGATGGAGTTCGCTGGAGGACTGAGTCCGTGCTGCGTTCGCTTCGGCAATCTATACTTCTACGTCGTTCTGGTTGCCGTCATACAGGCGCATATATAGGATGGCGCATGCGCCACTGCCGCCGGCTGCTTTTCTTTCCTTCTCTTTCTTTTCGCGCCATCCGATCACGACCTACGTGACATTTTATTCATTCAGATCTCCAGTTTTTCATCGCGTCTACCGAGTGATTCGAGATAACAGACGGAAGTAGATGCTCAACACTTCGTTCCGAGCCATTCGCGACTATTCGATGCCGACAAATGGCGCGCGACGCGCTGATAATTAAGCACAATCGGGCGTTAAAACAAATAATCCTCTTCTTATCAGAAAGAATTCGCATAGGCACTTAAAAATAGAAGAAAAAAGAAAGGACAGATAACTGAAGAACTCCAGTTTCGCTTGACTCCGAGCTGCTTGACTCTTTTCCTGCAAGTTGCAAATAAAAGGGGAAAGTCCTTAGCATATAGAAGTACGTCAGGCAAAAGAAAAGGGTCTGCATCACGTCGGAATCATTCGACAATTTCCCTCGCATCTCCGTCTCAATTTTTTTACGGAATACGACGTTATCGCGCTCGCACACCGTCTTTGTCGGCATTTCAAGAAGCGCGGAACGTGATATTCGCGACTAGGAGCGAGCACTTCGATTCGTGAAAGGTCAAAGATGACGAGGTAATCGCATTTCTCGCTCGTGCAGGCCTGACTTTGAGGAGGATCCTTCGCGTCGCGAGATTTCCTGCTCCTTGTTATATCTATCCTAGACACTATCTATCCCCGAAAATCACGAAGATGGGCGACCGTGTTCCAGGACACGTCGTCGCCGTTCATCGAGTTTACCTTGTTCGCTTCTAGCTCGCTCCTCGTCGCGCTCCTTACACCGCCACTGGTCTCATTCTCTCTTGGTCGTATTGATCCAAGGTATCCTGATGCCCGCCGGGTGGTCGCTCCTGCTCCATATACTCGTGCGCCCGCGAGCAACCCCCTTTCTCCCCTACACTCTCTCTCTCTCTCGCGTTACTTCCTACGTTGAGTTTACCGGATTGAGTTTATGAAGCCAAGAACGAATTGCCGTTGTTCAATCCTTCCTGATTGAATAGGCGCGCCTAATAGCCTAAAATCGATTAGATTTGAGTCTTTCATATGGACGTGAAATGGCATCTTCCGAGCAATATCCGAACGATTTTGAAAGATTTTATCTCCATTTGATTTCTCGAACAAGGAGTAGCGATACGAAGCTTTTCTGTAAAAACTTCTCCCTGTAAAAGGAAGTATTTTTATCTTGAGAAACGCAAGAGGGTAATACGTTAAGGTATTTAATAAATATGGCGATTGGTTCGTTCGCTTTATCTTACGTCTTTCTTCTGATTTTCTAAGACCTATGAGAAAAATTCTCGATGTAAGTTACTAAGGAATGCGATTATTGGATTTCTCGCATTCTCTTGCTTCGCTTTGAGCTTCGCTTCATATCGATCCTATCGCGTTCTGCCGTATGCGTAGGATTTATTTGGTTCTATCTCACAGCTTCTGATGCATCAGCTTTAATATTCTTCTAAATTCATAATTAACCTTGAAATCTAATAACGGTATTGTGATTCCCTTTTTCCTGAAAAAGGCATTTGGTAGGCATCTTCGCGTGAACAGACGCGCGCAGATATTTCCAGCGAATGCACGGTGTGGCAAATGCATTTGTCGTCCGTGCATGATGCAACCACCTGTGCAACGAAATGCCAGGTAAGTACACAAAGCACATCTTCGTATACGCATCAAGTCATGTCGTACACGTGTACTCACGCATCATTAAATTGCTTTTGCTCCGCTGTTCCCTCGATGTCCCCTCGGCGTAGCTTCGAACGTTACTTCGACCTTGCGTGTCATCATTTAACAAACCCTTCCGAGAAAACTTGGTTCATCGCGGTGAAATGAAGTGCATTACGTCGCTGCATACGGGCATGCTGGAATGATTTATTTGGCTGAGATGTGTCTGGCGATCGTTATCGCCGACCTAATGAAATTTGCTTTCTACCGGGATGAAATGGCACGCCACTTAATAACCCGTCTGACCTCTGAAGCGGTCACCGAGCCCTTTCTCTAGCGGCCGGAAATGTTACCATGTCGGCGCATTCATTCGCGAATTACAGAGAATTAAATTTTCATGCTCTCGAAAGCGGCTTGATCGATTTTATGCAATCCACTCAATTATGTAATTCTTTCCCATCCTCGTGGATTTAGTTTCTACGTTTTAAACGATATTCTCTGGCGCGATATGGCATTGATCGCCCGCCTGGGAAATTATGATATGTTAATCGTTATTTTATTTTATATAAATGGAACGCGTTCATTTCTCGTTCATTTTGAATTCCCGACGCGATCGACATTTATACATCAGTTCTGCATCGACGCGCAATTAACATACATTTTGCTTTCCACACAGATCTAACTTTTTGTCTCATGGCATCCAGAGAGAAGAATTAATAGCAGGCTGTAATGCAGCCGATAAACGCGTAACTGTACAAGGAATGTTTTCCTTCTGGATGGAACACACGTAGATATTTCATGCATGGCTACGCTCAACAGAGCCTGCATTCGATGATTTTGATCTACAGTATATTGTGTAGCACGTATCGTTCCTTCTATCACCTACGCTGTACACTATCATCATCTTGCTTCATTTGCATAAACACAATATTAAAACGTCTGTAATATGCGACGTAAATCTGCCTTAAGATCAATGTAAAATGTCTTAAAGCCTGATAAGAACGAAAAAAAACTCTAAAAATATAAAGACATCATGAAAATTCATTTTCGTGCGATATATCTTGATTGCGTAATTTGTTATTAATTAATTAATTAATTGCGTAAATTGCGGTAAATCTAGAAAGAAAACAGTAACAAATATTTTGTTATTCCAGATCAATAATGATAAGAAAATAGATCAGATATTTGTAGAACAAAGTTGAATTAACGTTACGTCTTGTTTTCGATAGGAATCGCTAATAGTGCAGATATTTAAACTCTGAAGTGATTTCCGGTTTTTGTTGCAGATGAAGCGAGTATTACGAAAATTACTGCGTAGGTAGGCATCTTGTAAACGTCCTACCGTTTCAAAATTTTTATTGGTACCATGACCTTTCAGTTTAAACACGTGGCGAACAAATGATAGGATTATAAATTGTAACTGATAATGTTATCGATGCAATGACGTTATTCATGGTGATGAGGATATTAAAAGTTTGATCGATTTCGAGACTATCTGTCGCTATTTTTAATGGGAAGATTATCCCGAAGATTGAGAGGTGTGCGGCTTGAATCGCGCCGTGACATTAAGATCGGTTTTTTATTTCTTCACGTAGGGTGTTGATGGAAAATAAAGTAACTATAGGCTGTCGTCGTATAAAAATGTATTCAATAAATAATATCTAACAACGAAATAAATAAGAGATATTCGTTTTTGAGTGCTTATGTCTATATGTATCGCACTGCTGATTCGAATGCTTACAAAACGGACGGCACATAGAATGTAGAATAAATAAATATGCGAATATTACTTATACATATATATATATATATATATATATATATAAATTTAATCGTAGTTTAAAATTTACACGTACGTTTCTAATATATAACAGAGATTCTTTTATTAGTACCAGAAACTGTTAATTATAATTAACTGGCTTGTTACGAGTTGTTCTATCGAAATTAAATGATTTTTCTCCCAAAAGACTTGCGTTAAAAATAAACTGGCTTCGATTTAGTAGACGGAATAGTCAGTGTTGCATTGAGCATCCACGTGAATCATGAATTATCCGCATCTTAAATTATCCGTTCTTCGATTCCTCATACGAGAAATATCGAATAAATGAATAATGACACTGTCTTGAGAATGTCTGCAATTCAGAGAGTTTCTGATGGACTCCAGACTTATTGCGAAGACAACTGCTGTGCGACTACATATACACATATGCACGTAAAGCCGAGTTTAACATTGATACGCAAAAATGCATCGTCGGGCGCTGGACATGCGCCGAGAAGCAACGTTTCGCCGTGGACCGTTCCGCAGAATCCCATTTTCGAGATTTAGATAACTCGAGAGAATCGAGACTCGAGACGCTCCTCTCTTTTTCCCCATCCGGCTAAGCTCGTTCAATGTGAGTCGCTGCTTATGCAAAGTGCAGTTACTTCCATCGCGCTAATGAAAAGCACAAAATAACGGATGCGTAAAAGCAAACTGTTCTCGACTCGCTTATTTAAAAGTCCAAGCGGTCGTCCTGACGTCCGGTGCTTACTTGATCGAGTCTCGCACGCGCTCTATCCCGACGAAGAAATAAATTAGGCTTTCTTTGTACATTTATACAGAATGGCACTGGGTGCCGTTCACGTCACCACGGTGATGGCGACCGCCCGATTCCTCAGACTCCGGTGATACTGTGCAGCCAGGGCTTAAAGTAGGTCGTTCTCATGTATACACCCGGTAAATATGGAGCCGCACATTTGATACCATGAGAAACGGTTCCAACTAGGAACCATCTGCCGTCTGGTCGCTCCATCACCAGCGGTCCACCGCTGTCGCCCTGAGGAAAATTGTTGACATGGCTATCTGTATTATTGTTTGTCTCAAAGCTGCTTCGGGATTAATGGAAAACAGAGATTCACTGTCGCATCGGCGATGAAGGACTCAAAGGTCCAAGTATCAAAGTTTGCATGAAGCGGGAAGTAAAATCGAACTGGAAGCAAGACAATTAGAAGCTAAATCGAAGGAGGCATTAGATGGAATCACATTGATGTGAATTCCTCGTATCAAATTCACGCGCGAGTTATAAGCAAGAAGAAAATTGAAAAGTGCTATTCATGTTACTAGAAGAAGAAAACAAGACATTAAGACGACAGCGTAGTAGTCATCGTTGTTTGGCGAGAAGATCAGAAGGACACCGCTAACTAGCAATAAGGCAATAAGCTAATGGAGTACACGAGGAGTACAAGATCATCCCGCGGATTACCTCACAAGAATCCTTTTGGCCGTTGGCGTATCCGGCGCACAGGAAACTTTCCAAAATGAGTTTCGAGTGGCCGGCTGTTTGGAACATCTCCTGGCATACCGCGTTCTCCATTATGGGCACCTGGACCTCTTGTAGCACCGATGGCACGCCACCATCTGTCGAACGTAACGATACCGTTAGCGGCAGCGCCTTGAAACGGCGCGCGAAAAGAAAGTTAGAAGCAGAGCCGAATTCGGGCGCGTAGGAGACCACGCGAAGTCATCGTGAAAGTTGTTACTCCGCTCTCGTCACGGTAACCCTGTTCCATTTTGTACTTTCTTGCGGGAAATTTCTGTCGTATGATTCCCGTGACACGCCGTGACTTACGATATAAAGTCGGGCGGACGCGTGCGGAATCGATACTCACTGTATTTAAGCCGGCCCCAGCCGGTGACCATCGCCATGCGACCGGTGAAGTCGATGCCGTCCTCCGGCATACAAATTGGCACGATGTGCTCGTCGAATTGCACTGGCGATTCTAGCTCCAAAAGCGCCAGGTCATTCTCGAATGTCGCGGGATCGTAGCCGCGGTTTACGATGACACGGCGAACGTTCTTCGTTACGCTGCGCTTCGATTCCAGCTCGCCCGAAATGTCAAACTCGCCGAACACCGCGACTAACGAAGCCAGGAAGCTGCGAGCAACAGGATGACATAACGTGCATGACATTACGTTCGCGTGTTTGCTAATTAACGTTAGCACGAGGTCGTCTGAGGCCATTAAATGTTGAATGATAAATTAAATATCTTTTTTATTTTTTTTTTTATATGATTATTATATGAAAGTTAGTTTCCCAATTTTCGGTATTTCATTAATATCGCAAAACAAATTTCGCCGGGCATTGTCATCTTTCGGATATGTATATGTATAATTACGATAAATTTCTTCTACTTATCGCGCCTTTTCAATCCTTATTTTTGTAAATTGACGTAACCTACCCTGGTTGACAATGGGCCGCTGTTATAACGTACTTATCAGTGATAAGCACACCGCCACATTTGTTCTTTGTAAAGAGGCCGAGCCAGGTTGCTTCGCGGACCAACACCTGCCATGGCCATTCGCCAAATTGCGCGCCCTTCCCGCCAACTATCTTTCCCGCTCTCGAGACCAGAGGCCTCACGCCACATTCTGTCGATGCAGAAAATCACTTTTATATTTGCGATATTATCTACGACATTAATCGTAATGATAAATCACAGGGAAATCACAATGAAAATTTTGACGGATCGCGGCTTTAATCACAGGAATTCTTATAGGAGCTTGAAACCCGTCGATCACTTACGACTCCGAAAGTTTGGCTCGACACTCGCATATGTACTGCTGCTCTCGGTTACGTTCGTCAGATGCTCTTCAAGCAAAGCTTCCGTGCTGCTGGACGATGCAATTGTGGTTGTTTTCCTGGTTGGTTTCGGGCGTTTCGTTGTTATCTGAGGTTTCTTTGTCGTGGCGCTCTGCGTGGTAGGTTTAGGCCTCACAGTAGTCACTTTGGTGGGACGCGTTGGCTTCTCGGGTAATGGTTTCTGAGTGGGTCTAGTAGGTCTCTTCGTGGTCGCTGGTGGCTTTTTCGTCGTTGCTGACGATGACGATGGTTTGGTCGTGGGTTTTCGCGTTGGTTTTCTCGTCGTAGTGTTCTGGTTGGTTGGTTTTTTCGTCGAAGCTGCTGTCGTTGATGTCGTGGTACCGTTTCGAGAATAGACCACATCTTTTAGATTCTGCAGAAAGAGGAGGAAAACAGAGTAGAATAATTAATACATCTCACTGTTTATATTATTCGCATTTGAATATTATGCATTTAGCTCCATTGATTCTCTTTTACTTCATCTTTTTTCGTATCGCATCTTTGATCGTTAATTTCCTTGCTTAAAATATTAATTTTTGCGCGATACAGATAACCGGCGCAATAATCTCAATGCATAAGAATTTCAAAGGATAAGAACAGCTCCAGGAAAAGGAGATAATCTGTAAAGCTCTTAAGCTTTCGATCCGTTATAACGAGATTTCAATGTAAGTTGTATCTGTCAGGAGAAAGAGAAGGAAAGAGAGTTTGCTGTCTAATGTTCAAAGCTAATATCCGCGTAAAACCTGAAATAATCCGAAACATTATTAAACGGCGCGCTGCATAAAACTCCCGCGGGCAAACAAGTTATTTCATCATTACCTGGAAGTTACCCTGTAGCGATTCGACGATCTTGTTGACGAAAGCGTCTACTTTGTTCGTCAGCACGTCGTCCTCAACGAACGTGGGTGTGGGAATGTCGTTCTCGCTGATCAACTCGATTTCCGGATATCCGGTGTTGTTGTACGTCTCGACGATCGTTGGTTTCTCCTGTTGCGAGATCGACGCGGAGATGTTGAGATTCGGATTCCGCACCGGCGGGAAATTGATGAGATCGTCTGGTGCAGCTGTTTCTTCGTCGCAGGGTACAGTGCTAGTAGTGATCTTCGTACTCTCGGTGTTATCGTTTATAGTGTCCTTAGGCGATACAGTGCTGATCGGCATTAGATTATCAGTCGACCAACTGAAGCTAGGTGTTGACGGCTTCAGAATGAACATCGGCTTGTTGGACCACGAAGACATTGTCGTCCAGATCACAGGTTTCTTTGTGCTCGGTCGTTCCTTCGTGTTTCCGATTCCTGGTGCGATCGCCTCGGTGCTCACTGGACCAATTACTGGTTTCGCGCTGGTATCTTCTTTCAGATTGACGCTGATGTAACTGGTAGACACCACGTTGTTAGTAGCCACGTTGTTAGAGATGATGGTACTGACGTTGTGTGTTATGGTGGTGGTCACGCTGGGTTTTTTCGTGATCAGCGTCACGGGTCTGATGGGAGTAGTTTTAATCGGGCCGATAGGCTTGGTAGTCGTGCCGGAGGGCTTTCTCGTGATGGGTTTCTGGGTTGTTTTCTGCGTATATTCTGTTCCGAGCGGAGCGAGAACTATCACTGTTGGTGCTGGTGGATTTGTCGTAGGTCGATTACTGGAGTAGCTACCGAAACTGCTGTTGCTGCTGCCGAGGTACGTCGTTTGCGTCGATGGCCGTGATGCGTAAGAGCTGCTTAAGGTTGAGTGTTGCGATGTGTAAGTCGTCTCCGTGGGAACGAGTTCGTAATTGTAATATGTCGAGGAAGGTCTGTGAAGGGAGCCAGGCTTGTAGAAAGTATAAGGAAAGGTCGAGGTCGTAGGCATTGTCGGTCGGTGACTCGAATAGTCGATCTTCATATGATGAGATGGCTTCGAGGTCTCGTCAATGCTCACCCAGGTTTGAACCGGCGACGAGTTAGGAACCGGCAAAGTCACCGAAACCTCTGAATTTGGCGTTGTGTCGTTCAGAATGGAGATTATATGATTGATGGCAATCTCCTCTTTATCGAGAACGTCATCCTTTTTCTTGTTGCCTCCTGACGGCACGTCATATGTGATAGTTGGTATTCTCACCAGCTCGTCCTTGACATTAGTGGTGCTCATCGGTGTGGTAATCTCGGGCTTCATCGAAGTCGTAGAGGTCTTTTTCTCGATCGTGTTTATCTTTTGGAAGGTACTTGTCATGGTGAGTTGCGTACTAGGCGGATCACTCGTTAGCTTCTGCGTGTTGTACATCTGAGTCACAATTGGCATCTTCGTTATCACAGCCGGTGTCGATTTCGGAGCCTGCGACGTCAGCTCCATTGTGGATGATGTAGGCTGCTCCGGGAACTTGATCCAGGTATCCGACGTGCCAGCAGCACTCTGCGTGATCTCGACAGTCGTTTCGGTAGAAGGCAGAAAGATCTCGTCCGGGTTGTTTGTTTCTTCGAGCATCGTGCCATTCTCGTTCAACAGTATCGTCTCGGGATCGCTGTGATTGTTGCTGAGTCCGTGTGAGAACAGCGCCGGTAGCTGATCCACCGGATCCGCTATCTGTAGAATCTGATTGGGACTCAGCAATGTGGTGATCGGATTCATCGCGGACGAGTCCTGATGGTCCTGGATGTCGTTATTGGACTCCGAGTGAGTCAGTAATCCTGGCAGCCTCAGATCATCGATGATGTCCTGCTGTCCCAAGAGTGCCGGAAAGTCATCAACCAAGTGGCTAATATCCGCTTGCTGGAGTAACTGCGTTTTCTCGGCGTTATTTACAATATCGGACGATGCAGAATCCTGATTCGAACTGGACGTGTACGTTGTTTCACCGCTATTCAAATGACTCGGGATGTTCGGTTTGTTGATTTTTGTCGTCTCGCCTATCGATGGGATCGACATGCCGACTGGTGTGCCGTCCGAGTTCAAGAGGATTGGTATGTCGGGTACATGGTCGATCTGATGTAGTTGGAGGAGCTCCTCGGTGCCGAGAGATCCGCTGTTGCTATTCATCAGGTTCTTGGGCGGTAGTTGACAGCACGCACCAAAAAGGAAGCCGTCCATGCAGGCGCCAACGACCTCGCCGTTGCGTCGCGTGCATTCGTAATTGAACATGCATATTGCTGGTTCGCTCGACTTGACGCGCGATGGCATCATCGATGGCCGGCACGCCTTCGGTACTATCGTGTAGCCGCCGAACAGCTTTCTACCTGGAAAATAAATAGATATGAAAGATCATTCAAGGATACACGAGTTTCCTTTTAAAATAGAAATACATCTTCTATCCGATACATCATTATTATTCTATTCTTAGTCGATCTGTTCTATAAGTGCTGTGATAATAAGCGGAAAAATTAAAAGTAAAATTATGGTAAATATCTGAATGCTACATGTAGTGTACGATCTAAAGCTATGTAAAGTAGAAATTGGAATGAGATTATTTAAACTTGTGATTTTAATGTCGCTGAATGAAGCTATTTTGATCTTAACCGCAAATTGCATTTAATGTAACTCCATTAACAACTAGGTTTTCGCATCGTCTAACGTAAATAATCTAATCTTAAAAAAAATGTCGAGTGAAGTAGAAGTTTTTAGCTGGAAGTTGGAACTTTGACTCTTGAAGCTTGAGAGGGAATTGGATGCAGAACAAAATAGAGCAAAAAGACATGCTAAACGATATTCTGTTGAAAACGGTTATATAGCTTACATAGTGCCGGAAAATTTTCGAATGAATATAAAAGAGGATAAATTTCATAAATATAACACAGAATCATTATCATCCTAGGTATGTTTGCTACTTATACGAATAAAAATTTAATTAACATAACAAACTCTAGAATCCTCAAGTTACCTATTAAAATTAATATCTCATTATGATGAAACTATGGATCACTTCTAGATATATTTCTAATCGTACAATTTATTAGAGGAATCCTTCTATCTATATACTACTGTTCCAATATATCTTTAGCTTTTATACGAATACTTCATATTATCCAAAATATAAATAACGATTAACTCATTCATAATATAAATGAAGCATCAATATTTTTAATTATATATCCATATAGAATGTGAAATCTATCATTCATTATCATTTCAATATAAATTACACATGCACTACGAGTATACATTGCACTGGCGTAGTTCATGGAACTGCTGTTCCAAATCCTCAGTCTAAGAGGAATCAGATCGATGATTCGTTAGTTACGATTTCCTAGAAGAGATGTTAAATGGCCGTTTTTCAGCCAAAAATATACGGACGTCGTTTATCTCTCATCCCATTTTAGCCAGCAACGTTGCGAGCAAGACGAGGCTAGGCAACGCGAAAGCGAGCGGAATTTACAAACGGGGTTTTACGCGGGTGATAATTTGTCCGAAAGAGAAGAGAGCGACGGAGAAGTTATCGCTGCAAATTATCCACGTAGCTCCTCTCGCTAATATTCCTGATACCCTCGTGACAACATTCTCTTCCTCGTTTTCCTCTGCCGCGCGAGAACTACTCATGCGCGAGAGAAAATGTACGTCGGGATGAGTTAATATCGGGATGTAGCATTGATGGAGCATTGATAGGAGGAAGCATTGATTAAAACGTTCACTCATCTTGCGCAAGCGTTGTGTTTGCATGTAAGTGGATATTTTTTTCGGTTATGCTTAGCTGGCCAAAGTATAGACGAGCAAGCATGTAGGCTCCACGCTGCACACGCCTGCATGCTGTCGATATGTGATGACCTACTCCGCGATCCGTCCGCGATGTCTGTCTGGATTCTTGCGGCCGTTCCAGATTTTTGTTATGCGTGGACTCTCGGCGAGTCTTAACGATCCATGTCATATTTATCACCGTCAATAGGCTGCATTCGCTGGCCGATCCTAAACAGTGTGTGCTCGGGGAATGCAAACGACGTAGATTCGCCGTCAGAGTCGTCTGAAAGATTCTCGGACGTCCTCTAGGCGTTTCTTTTGGTATCGGCGAGTCCAGCGTTATTACGCAAGGAAAATCTATGTGTAAGATAACATGAATATATGTCCGAGAAATCTTGAGTCAATCAGATTCTTAGATAAGCGACTTTTATTGCGACGATTCATGCGATCACATTGCGTCTCGCGCAATGTGCATGCAATAAGAAGAAAAATCATTTTTTTATCTCGTTGATCGTTGGACATTTATCTAAATTCTTTGGCTGGTTGCGTTCGCGTTAAAGCGGAAATTATAGAAATAAAGGCAGGTATGAAATTTAATAATCCTAAAATAAAGAATAATTTCTCTGTCATAATGTCATAATATCATCTCGAGGCGAGCGGCTCGAGTTTTTTCAATTGAAGGGGTTCTGGGGAATCAAGGAACTCTGAGAATTAAACTTTATTGCTCGGAGACTTTTAAGAGACAAATATTACTAGCGCGTAAAAAAAGCTTGCATATTTTCCGCGACATTTTGCCGCGAGCGCTCAATTTTATTTTTTACGCAACATGAAAAAAAGTGGGCAATTTACAATTTAGATTAACTGCCGGGGTCGTGCACGGTCTTGCGAAATATGGGACTGACTACGTGATTTGCCTGCATGTAGCGGCATTATTACGTTTATTGTGTAGGCATGTAAGGCACGTCACAGTCCGTGCGACAATTCGCGCGATCTCTGCGAGAACACATAGCGCGTGATGACTTTAATTAATTAGCGCGAGTAACGCGTGACGCGACGAGTGCGAGCATTCGTCGTCTCGTCGATTTTCGTGCATAATGGAGATCCACTGAAAAATCGAAGACTCGGAGATGCACAATATCCGAAAGCTTCGCGATAAATTCTGGAAATTATTGATGCAAGTTAAATCGGGAAAGACATTGTGTTGCGCCGAGCGATTCCGGTGTGCACATCTCGTGCAGATCTGCTCTAGATTATTTAGATTATATCCTGCGACTCCGAAAGCTCGACAAGATCCCACTTGATGGTTCATGCTTTATTGATCGTTAATCGATAATGAAGGTTGAAACGGAAGAATGCTTATTAAACGTTAGAACGTCGCGGCGATTTCTCGTGACTTTGCTTAAGTTTTTGTTTACTCGAACGCCGCAACACGCGAGGATATATTCAGAGAAGGATAAGCAGCAACGATAATTAACTCATGGACTTTCTGCCTATACATTTCCCATGGCAGGCGCATTTCTCTGCGTTGACAGGGTACAAGATGCATACCGAGGGAGGCCAAAACGAGCAGGAATAATGCAAATGTATCATTTGAACGTCGTTATCATTAAAAAAATTTATTAGTTTATATATTATATATGTTTATACAAATTGCATATGTCTTTATGTGAATTTAGACTTCATTGACAACTAGGTCGTCACTGTCTCACATAAATTATTTGAAAATTTCAAGAAAGGGAGGTAAAATTTTTACCGAGTGAGGTAAAATTTTCGAGGCGAAAGTAAGAAGTTTGAGGAAAAGAATTAGATCAGGAATGAAATGTTTTGCAACGAGATGCCCATGTGACATTTTCTCACAGGCTTTATACGCGCGATAGTTTAGTTTAGATTCTCATAAATAGATAAAATATGAACTGTTGTATGATAAATCATATAAATATATATATATATAATTAAATTCAAGAAAGTTTCAAGAAATAAAACACGTTTGTAGTAGCACGTTTGAAGAAAGTATTAGATATTGTATAAACTTATAGATACTTATAGATGCTGTATAAACATTCGATATGCAAATGCACGAGAAGAAGAAGAATAGAATTTTTCTCGTCTGCATGAGAAAAATATTATATGATAAATTATCGCAGAAATGTGAATGTCACAACGAATGTTGCGTGCGTCGCTTGCTCTCTTGACACGAATCAACCTGCGAAAGTGGAGAAAGGTGAGTTTCCGATATAGGGCAGAAGCAACGCTAAGGAGTCAAATGCACTCGTACATTCGGTGTGCATCGGCTTGGTTTTCAAAAAGTTTGGGAATAGCCAGTCAAGAGAGAAGGAGAGAGAGAGAGAGAGAGAGAGAGAGAGAGAGAGAGAGAGAGARAGAGAGAGAGAAAAGAGGGGGCAATTTTAGGCTTGCATTGATGCAATTTCGCAATTCAACATTTCCGGATCCTATCCATTGCACAAAATATTTTGTGCAATAGCACTGGCCCTAAAAGTCTCATGGAAGATTTAAAAGCAATTTCTTCAGTTTCAAAAGCCTCGTATGACGTTATCGTATGATGGGAAGTGACATTAATATTGAAGCGGATAATTAGAATTAGCAGACCAGCTAAGTTTGTAATCCGCTTATGCGCGCGGAGCTTAATTTACTAAATCGCTTTTTTGCTCGGCTAACTTGTATGTTATCAAAGCAAACCGCTGTATTATCGTGTTTACTGCTCGTTCCTGCGCGTCTTTGAAGCAACATTCGGAAATCTTAAAATACCTGCATATTCGGATATGCAGGTATGTGTGTCGCTTTCGAACATGTATTTTAAAATTTTCATTCGCTCCACGCAAGGGAAAATATTCGTCCTGCGGCTTTCGAGGGGAAACACTAAGTAGAATTCGGTGTCAATATTTGCCGTGTCAGAAATCCGTAAAAACCTGTAAAACACGAGTCGTAAAGCGTGAAACATTCTAACACGCCTTTCCGCCGTGACCCTTGACCTTCCTCTCACTTGCCGGAAGGGACCGAAAGCGGCGTGTATATGTGTGCGTATGTGCGCGACATCAATATTCACATTCGGCAGAAAATCAAATTTCACCTCGTCTGTGGCCTCAGCACACGGTCGGAATAATATGGCAGAAAGCTTGACTCCACCTTTTTATTGTTAATCTTTCCTCAAGAAGGACGGAAAGTAGAATTCGGTGTCAGTAATGACCGCCGACTTGAACGTATCATTTTGCGGTACGAACAGTACGCTTCGCGGCATGCATATTAACGCAAACAGGGAACAATTCGTAAAAGTAGAAATCCAAGTTTACCTTGTTTCCCTATTTCTCATGCATCCATTATTCTTGAATATTGTGGAAAAAAACGTGCTTATCGTGCGGGAATAAACATGTTTGAAAGATGGATGCTGTTGTTACTTATTTACTTGTTCATTATCTTAAGTCTGTTTTTGCTATTCTTAGGAACAAACGTAGACGAATAATATGAATTAAGTGATTACCTTCATTCTGAGGCGTCCAGGAATAAGAAAAAGCGCATGTCAGACTGAAGAAGATGAATAACAGACGGATATCTTTCTCAGCAGCCATCTGTAATAAAAGAGATCAATGTATTAATTAAAATAAGGAAATATCTCCATCTCGAAAAATTTACGCCAATCGTGTCAAGAGATTAGCTAAAGCGTCGAATTAAAAAAAATTTTAAGCCTAAAGATAGATCTGCTTTAAGTGAACATTAATGTATTTATAAAAGCGGCCCTTGGCACCAGCTCAACGAGTCTTAAGGTATCCTTCGATTTCAAACCTGACTTTCAGGCGTAAAAGCTGACGCAATATGCGCTTATACTTACAAGTAAAAGTGAATAGAAATTGTAATTTTTATTTTTGCACTTATATTTCGTCATCAAGGTTCTCCGTTACACGCACATTACATGCACATTAATACGTGCCGCGAGAAGAATAACAGACCAACGTGCCTTAATAACAAATATTTACCTCTTTTTTTCCCTTCTCCAGTTTTAAATATAAAGTGTGTGTGTGTGCGCGCGCGCGTGAGAGAGAGAGAGAGAGAGAGAGAGAGAGAGAGAGAGAATGTCGCCTCGTAAGATATCTGCTTTATTACCTGCTTTTCTTTTCTTCTTTTTAAATGGTTAACAGCAGAATGAATTTACAGAAAAATAGTATCGATTCGCATTAATTGGCACCCGGTGAGGCTCGCTTTCTTGATTCAGTATACAATAATCGTTTGGTAGTCGTAACTTTCAAGATCTGGTTACCAGATCGATGTACATATTTGTCCTTCGTAACGGTACCAGAATATCAGCGTTTCGCACGTACGCCAGAAAAACTGGAAGCCGTTAAGAGACGATACCTTCTCTTCAGTGCGAATTCCCCTAATCAGCTTGATCTTGTGAGACCATTGACCATTTTGCAAAAATCTCTATTTACGTTTAATTATATTACATGTAATATCGTCAGAGAGAAAAAATACGTATATGGCAGTCCATTTTTAATTACATTTTAATTACATCGCGTCGAGTGTTACAACGCAAATGACTGCTATTCTTGAGACATGCATTATTGATTATATTGAAAAGAGATTAATGAGACACACGATGCTGGATGAGATCGTAATTTGATGTTACATTGGCTTTAATACAATTATGTTCGAGATACTATTCTACGATTTTATGAAAAATTATCTCATAGTAAAATAATATTGATGTTCATCGCGATAACTTGTCAGCTTAAATTGCGGATTGATTCATGATCAGATGGATATAAATTGTTGATGCTTCAACGCTTACCAAGAGCAAATACGAAAGGTTATCCAAAGGATTCACTGCGAGATATATTTCATAGGCATCGATCAACGCTGCTTTTATAACACTTACGTTATATGAAAAAAATGCAACAGGATGTACAAGTACGAATAGCTGTATCATTAATTTTCGCGAGATGCGAGAGATCTCGATGTTTCTTGATTATTATCATAATTTAGAAAAATAACGATTGGCCATGTATTTAGTCATGATCTCGACTCGCGATTTCAACATTTCAATTATGATAAATCAAAATAGCAGATCTTACACATTGAACGATGTTCCAGTCGTTCAATCGGGTCAATGTTGCATAATCGTACGCGTGATGCGTGAACTTACGACGATTTGTATATAATAAACAGAAATAGAAATAGAAACAAAGCGATCTCGTTAATAAAAATACGAACGGGAACAAGGTACTCTCGTGCGCTCTGTGCTCGAAATTCCACGGAAAGTGGAGACTTTGGCGGCTTTCACGCGGTATCTTGCAGCGAGTCATTGAAAAATCGAACAGGGGAACGTTGCCCTGGACCCGCGTGTCGTCTCTTCCTCTCTGAACGGAGACCTCGCGCGTATGTGCGAGTTTCTCGTACGAGACTGCATGCGTGTACTCGCGGTGGAATCCCGTTACGATCAGTCACACGGGACATACGGAACGGAGGAGTAGAGACGTGGCTTCGACGAAGGAAGCTGAAGGTAACTTCGCCGGCGAGATCGTCGGCGAGGAGTGAAGGCACTCCGAGAGCTGGGCGAGACAAGCACCGACCGCGGAGGACCAGAACGAGCGGTAGTCTTCCAAGGCAGGTTCACGAAGGCACTGCTGACCCAGTTACCAATACGCCCCCGTTTTCGTCCCTTTCCCAGCGCGGCCTTGTTAATTCATTCAGGCCCGCTGTGCGACGTGTCATGCAGACTAATCACCGCTCATCTAAATCCCAATCAGGCAACGGAAACGCGCGGATTCTTCGGATCTGTCGGACTTGCTGTTCCGATATCCTAGTTGGCTGGATATTCGCAGATCGCGGTAGGCCGAGTTTCGGCGATGACTTTCGACGTTGATAGAAACCGGGGGAATGACATCGAGAGCGAGCTGACCTCTATCGAGGTCGGTTATCGGTCCATTATCGAAACTGTCTTCTTCGCGGAGACAAATTAGGCAGGAACAACGCTGGACGAACATTGTACGACCAATTCGACGTAACATTACGGCAATGGTCTCGCGCACAAATGATCCGTTCGTGTCGCTCTGATTTTTAGTGCGTTCCGTTGCGAAACGAAGCGTTACGCCAGACGGGCAGGACAAGTAGATGCGATTATTAATCTGCGCGCTTGTTAAACCAAAACTATGGAGTACCCGCTCGATTTACGCCAACTAAATCTATGATGATTATGCGTTTAATTATATTAAACGCCAAAGAGTTATGCTAATTAAATTTCATATATATCGGAAATCGCATTAAGCGCGATCAACGCATCTGTATGTTAAATAATGACGTTTGATTTATCTTGCTGTTCAAATATATATATTAAAATTATATATTCATTCAAACGCATAAATCGACATGCATTCCGGAATAAATTATCCAAATTGGCTCATTTTATCAATCCAGAACGGGAACCGGCAGCGAATGACAAAAGATGGCAAATCGCGTTGATTCTAAAAAAAAAAAAAAAAAATAATGAATACGCGTACTAATTGTGCGTGTGTTAGAAATTTATAATGCAGAAACGATGGCGGATAACATACATACAATGTTCTTCATTATTAATGTAATTAACGGAGGTATAGATTGTCGCGTTAAGCGCAATATCAAAGTGCAAGGCTAAATCGTGTGTAGATTTGCTTTAATTCAAGGTCGCGGGATCTTATCATTCCGTAATAACATCCTTTTAACGTACGACGTACGGTTCGAACATGATTTCATGCACGTTGTATGCATTATGCGATGAAAATCTTAGGGATACGTTACATCGTCGATGCGATTCCGCCATTCTGTTCCGCGCACAGCGATCGCTTCGGAAATCACTTTCGTTGCAGATTTCCGTTTTCGCGTGAGATTCTCCGATCAACATCTCCGATGGGGAAGAGAAGCGAGTCGCAAGCGATAATCATTCTGAAGCGACAACGCGCGGATATAATTATGGCGAGAATCGATAATTGCAACGCCTCCGGTAAAATCCATTTTCCTCTGTCGCTTTTCGCTCGCGGATCTCGTTAGGACTTCCGCGTCGCCATTGCGGCGAAGTTATCGCGACAAAGGCGCGAAGAATAATATCCGCGAGGATTGAACTTCAAAGAGCAGCGTCCCTGATTAATCCGCTCGAAATGCGAAACGTTGAAGGGATAACGATCGTCAACGGACTCGGGACTTCAACCTGAAACGGCGTGCTTCTCCTTCTCCCCGTTCCCACGTTCCGCGAACCAGCAGCTTTAATCAGATAACATTCTCTATTTATCTAAAATTAGTGCCCGCGCTCAGCCGTATCGCCGCGCGCTTTCATCCCTTATTGATCGCGCCGACAGCGCAGAACCGAGCAGTTACATTCCGGCGGACATTACTTTCCGGGCTATCTGCCGCGGCGATCAATGGCGAACGGATGTCTTCTCTCGGCGCTTTACCGCCGACAGAGGAGACGCGCACGGAAATTCCCTGCCGGCTAGCCGGAAGAATGTCCGCGTGATTGGAAAGTGCGACCCCGGCTTCCCACGGGCTCTTCATTGCCGTGGATCCTCACGCTCGTCGTGCCCATGGTCCACGACGACCCCGCCGAGGTTTGCCTCGATGGCCAGCCTCGACCTCTGCCGAGGAGTCGAAAATTCTTCCGCGTTCATTGGCCGTCCAATGCCGCGGTATCGCGAGTGCGCGTCGCACAGGTGTGCGCGTGTACCTGCATTATGTGCATCCACCTGTGCAGGACCTCTCGGAGAAAGCTCAGCTCGGTATCTCGCGATTATTGGATCTGGGTGACCCGATTGCGCGAGTCCTCGACGACCGTCAGCGATTGCCGCTGCTGTTGCTGATGATCCATCATCCGATTACGCGCGATTGATGTTGCCGGAATGCGCATCAAAGAGTCAAGACGCTGTTAAAGGTCATAGGATGGAGATTAACGGGTTATCGAGCTGAGCTCTCAGCTGGACTCTCGCGATCCTGCTATCAATCACGGATTCTCGCGATGATTACGAACGAGGGGAGAAATAGATTCCTCGCGCAATCTAGGAGTCTCGTTTTCGCGAGCTGCCGCTCGCCGACACAGACGCGAATTAATCCGTTAAATCGGGATGTCTTTGGCCTCCATTTTCTCCTGACGAGCGCGAGCACGAGCGTCAATTATCCGGAGAACGGCGGCGCGATTAGCGAAATAATCCGAGAAAGTAGGAAACTCGCGCCGTTGGAATGGAACGCAGAAGCCGACGATGAGATCGCGCGAAACTAGACTTGAGATGAGAATCACGCGGATTGGACGGACTCTGCTTTCACTCGATCGTTTAAGACATTTCGAGCGCAGTCGCTCGTGCAAAGCCGATCGGTTCCCTTTTGCGTGCCAATCCAACGCGGAAGGCCTCCAATTCTGAAACACCGAAAGTGACAGTCGCTGCTGCATATCGCGTCGATGTTCTACATTTTTCGGCAACGCCGATGTCGGCAACGGCGAGTCGCTTTATTCTTCCTAATACGCGACTCCAGTTTATCATCCGCTTTTCCTAATTTACACAATCCACAATTTGCCTATAATCGTGTTTATTTTTGCTAGAAATGTAACTAGTATCGATTTTAATTTCGTTCTCTGTACGAGAGCTGCGTATTATAGACGAAATATTTTTGATATCATATAAGACCAATTCGTTTTAGGATTAAAACACGTTGCTTTATTCCTTACGCGTGAAACTTGTTCTGCGAGGATCTCGCTTGCGTGACCCTAAATTGGATTCGGAAGGCGCCGCGCGTTGCGAGCGCGACTTTCCTGCGGCGAGTGAACCGGTAAAAAGCGTCAAGTGCACAAATCAGCCTACATGATTGGAAAGAGCGACGACGAACTGTCGAAGCGTCGACAACCGTTACAACCCGCCACGTACCTGGCCTGGGCACACATCCAGCGTGCGCGAACCTGAAAGATGTGTGCTGCTAGGCGCTGCTAGGGGTCAACGTGAGAGATCTCTCTCGCCCGTTCTGGCCGCGCGCGGAGCGCTTCTATAGGGAGTCTCCCACAAGTGAAAATAAATCTCGACCGATTTATCAAGGTCTCGCAAATTAGCCTTACCACTTCCCATCAGGAGGGCTTTTTCGCGGACCTTTCAGTTTTCCTGCTCGCGATAGACGGCGAACGGCTAACGCGAAGATGATGGACGTGGAAGCTCACGGACCACGCAGCAGCGCGTCTTGCTGCTCTCTTATCAGCAGGATGATTTGAAATCATCGGATGGATAACTGTGCTCGCGGCCGCGTTTCAGCGGTTTCGCCGGTTCTGTGTTTTGCACGGTCGCTGCTGCGTTAATCCGCGCGGCGCCGGGCGCTCCAATGTGACTTAAGCTTCGAGCTTCACGGTCGATGCATCGTTGGATGCATCTGCGAAGGCAAACGGGGGCAAGTTTACACGCGGTGCGAGCCAGGTCGCGATACCTGTTACTTGCGTCATCGATGTGCCGGCGATACTTCCTGCTACTTTCGGCGTCTGGCTCGGGAAGACGCGCTGCGCGCGCGTTTAACGACGCGTGGACGGCAATTGCAGCACCAGAGGGAGAAAATCGAGAGAAATGTAGTAGAAGTGAAGAAAAAAGAAAGAGGGATAAAGAGAGACGGACGATTGGAACATCGCGGTGCAGCGAAGCATGCCGAATAATCCCGCCGCGTCTATCGAAATGCTTCGTTTTATTTCGCCGTCAAATGTTGGGAACCCGGCTTTCTCCCGTTACCATGCTCGGATTATCGGCCTTGCGCATTATCGTGCCGATTTCCGATCATGCGCTGACAGTGCCTGAGAGATCGGCGCGTACTTGCCGACATTGGACTTCATCTCGCCGTGCCATTTACCTCGCGTTGCACTTTCTCTCGCGAGATTAGCATGAATTCGCGACTGCGACTTGATGAATCACGCTGTCTCCTTGTGTAGGTTTCCGCGAATGTCGATTAATCTTGATCGTGATACCTCGAGTTTGTTGTCAATTATCGAGTTTTTCAAGTAACGTGATTAAGTGCCGTTAATAATCCTCTGTCGCCAGTTTATCAGCCAATCGGGATCGTTATGGTAATTCTCATCGGGGACTATTCGGTGAATCTCGCGATAAACGGCATTAAAAACTTCCCTCCCGGGACTAACCCTCCGTAATTCCGTGAAATCTTCCTCATCGTATGTACGTACTCTTTACTCGGGCGCGATTAAATTTCGCGTAATTGGCGCTAAACGTTAAGTGCAAAACTGCTTTAAAAACTGCCGACTCGAGGGAGACATAATTCATCATGAAGATCGAGTGACTCGACGTTTCCGCTCGCACACGGGAGAAATTATCTGGCGCCCGCGCGCCCTATCGATCAAACAAGTCCTCTAGGGTCGAGCCACTTACCGTGCAATGCGTTAATCTTCGGGGTGAGAGACTGAGAGGGGTGTTAAGCGCGTCTCATAACGTTGTCTTGATCCCGTCAGACGATGAGTCCACGTCCGGTCTGCTCACGCGCGCGTGCGCGCACGAGAAAGAGACAGAGGAAGAAAAAGAGAGCGAGACAGAGAGACAAGGAGAACAAGAGAGGAAACGCGACCTTGCCCTTGTTGCGTCCTCTGCCGCGTGGCTTCCTCTTCAAGATCACTGCTTCCCTCCGCTTCTGCACTTCCTCACTGAACTTGCTCTCGCCTCGCCGGTTAATTCGAATCGGCGCGGAATCACGCGCGCGCGCGAACTCGAATCTCGAGATAATCGTACCGATACTTCCACGGTTATCGATTCCTGCTTGCCGCGCGCGTTCAATTGCACTCGTCAGCCCGCGGATGGCATCGGCGAATGGATCTCAGTAGCCGTTTCCGCGCGAGACTTATCGCCGAAACCGAGATTCGCGCTTGGTAAGGTCTGTGAGTCTCACGCGCTCGCACCGATCTATACCGCGCGATCGTCGCGATCATCCATCCGGCTAGCAAACGGGATGGTACCTGTCTGGCCGTCGTACCTTGTGCCACGGCATGTGCTGCTGGAGTCGCATGGCTAAGTCATAAGCGGCGCCTTCGCTGAAGATCGGTGGTGGTGGCCGTTGGTCCGATGGTGGAGGTCGTTCATGGTGGAGGCAACACGCGTTCGACAAGAGCTCGATCGAAGCAGAAGAGGGGAGACCGACTCCTCACGAGGTAGGAATCGTCCAGCGAGGGAACAGTCGCGGGAGGAGAACCATCGGTGGAAGAGAAAGAGAGAGGCAAAGGAAGCCAGAGAGAGAGGGATGATGCTCGGAGAAATCAAAGTGGGTCAGTGGCCAGGTCATGTGGAGAAGAACGGGGTCCAACGTGCAGGACGGCGACACACTGTCCTACTCATCCAGCGACCGCTCTTGGCCGCTTCGGGTTTCCGTCTGCCCATTCAGGAAACAGCGTCGCCGCTTATCGTCGTGAAAATGAGATGTGATCGACACCCGTCATCGATGGCGGAAGGAAAGAGCCTTCGACGGGACTATTTGAACGAGAATGAGCTCGTATCGACGCATGAGAGCGTATAGTCAGCTGACAAAGTCGTTGACAACAGTCTGTCGATGCCTGGACTATCAGCTGTGATGTTCCGCGCTGCGGAACGTCATATGACTGTTGTAGAATCTCTATTATTGTAGATATGTCTCATTGAAAAACGACGCTCCCGCATCAAAATCGCATCGGTGAACTCGGTTTTCAGCAGATCCAGATGATACAGCGTCAAGGAACGTATCGTCAATGTCTTCGAATAAATGCACCGACAAATATCGAGAAAAATAAACGGTGAAAATCCGTTTCCGTTTACTAAGATATAGTTAAATAAATTTCATGGCTGCGGTTTCGTTCCGCGAAATTGTATACTTGTGAGACTTTCCAAAATTTTCGAAGATGAATTCCAGTCGTAATGACGTTCGTTTGAGTTAATGCACTTGCAAAACGATGATTATCAAGTCATCAAGGTTTCTATGATGAATGGCCGAACACCTGTATTAACACTGATTATCATATCAGAACAAGGAACTTCGCGTATTCTAATTAAAAGAGAGGCGCTCATTGCCTTTGAGCATTGGCCTGAAAGAGATAAATGAGATTTTCTTTATTGTGCTGAAAAAAGAATTCCAGAGCGTTCCGTCATTGTCATAATTCTCATGGGGGAATTAATAAGTTTTTCTTATTAAGGTGATATAGAGCGGAGAAAAGCGAGCCGTAATGTAAGCGTAATTTTTCTGCTGGATTACGATGTTACCAACGGCCGCTTTCAAGCAAGTAATTAATACGCTAATAATATCCGCATTACCTAAATGATTAATTATGAAGAAAGAAACAAAGAAAGAAAGAAAGAAAGAAGGAAAAATATTCCCACATGCGATCGACACACATTTTGTCTCGAGAGATTTGTCAGAAAGTCATCACGATATTCACTCAAATGCTGCAAACATTCTTCAAATTTATCTTCAGATGTCTTATTAGTCTCCCAAAAAGCGAAATGGCAATTATAAAAGCGCATTTTTAATTGCGTTCGCGTGTCCTTGGTTTATGTTGTCGCGTGGGGGTATTTAGTGGTGCCTTTAGAGATACAGGATGATGATTACAATGTAGCGTAACGAGTTGTATTACGGGGTAGACGCGCGCACTGATCGTCCGTCTGATATAAAGTTTGTCCCTTTAATGATATTACTTTATTAGAAACGCGCTAATGGAATGAAGATTATCAGATGAGAATCGCGGATGCACGCACACATTCATGCACTGCATTCTCATATGCGCGCGTGCATGTCGCGTCGTGACATCTCGTAGAACATTGTCAATTAGCAAGTTTATTTCTCGCATCGTAATTCATCTTCTCTATTTTTAACTCCTCTCTCTCTCTCTCTCTCTCTCTCTCTCTCTCTCTCTCTCTCTCTCTCTCTCTTTTTCTTTCTCTTTCGTAGATTTCCCGAGGGAGATAAGCGAAAAATGATTTTCGGAAACGGCCCCGAGCTCTGTCGCTTCTTGTGAGAGACTCGAAAATCTCGTAAATGTTCTTCATTAGCGCGATAATCGCCCCGCGAGTTAGCGAAAACCGCGACATCGCCTAATTCTAATTATTTTCACTCGTCCAGGAAGAGACGATTTCGCGAGGTGAAGATCGACTTTTCAAATCGGAGAATCGCGACGCTCGTAGATTTGCAACGTCACGTCGCAAATCGTGTCGTTAAACATTTATCGAGAAATCGGCAACAAGCTAAATCGGAATGAAGGCGACAGCGAGCAGCGCGCTTTTCACCTTTTTCTTTGCCTCGATATTCTGGAATGGGCCATTAGCAAACGTTTCGCAGAATACTTCCGCCCATACTCGCGAAAGCTCTAGAATTTATTATGCGTTTCTGATCGCGAAATATTTGTCGTTGAAGCTATCAAGTGATTTGTATACATACAACGTGCATCGTCGTTTATTATTTCTCATTAACATAAACCGTCTCCACAAAGGAAACAGGTTACACTCGTAATCCTATTTGTGTAACCGGAGCGAGACGAAATGTTCGGCGAGGCTTTCGCGGATGGCGATTTGCTAGCAGGAATTTCAATTGGCACGTCACGTAGCCGAATTTCACTTCATTTCGGAGTCAGATGTTCGATTATATCGATTTCGCGTTCATTTATCATGCAGGTCGATCACCCGACGCCCGGAGAATGTAATATTTGCGCTTTCGCTTACGAACGTGCAGTTGCACGCAAGGAATTATGTAAAAAAGCTGTAGCAATAAGTTTTTAATACATTAATAAATGATTAACATAATTCCGATATATAAATATGATTCCTTTTCTGTGATCAGTAAAACCGTTTCCGCAAGGCATGAAAGATTCCATTTTCTAGATATCTCTTTGTAAATATTCACAAATCAGTATTAATATTAATATTAATCTCTTTTACAAATCTTTTTTAGCACAGACACATAGAGGACACATAGTGTCAGTTAATAAAGTATGTAAATTGACGATTTTAACTCACATTAATATCTAAATAATTTTTAATAATATTCACATAATATGTGCGCATCATGCGCAACATTAAGTAGGTACATAAATTCGCACATGTCCTTGCCAGATACTTTATCTTCAGCATCTCATTATTGATATTATAGTCCTGATACCGAGCGATCGTAGCATTTTAACGGGCCGTTAATAGATTTTGATTAGGACTCGCCGGAAACATAAAGGAAACATAATTCATGGCAATAGTTCCAAAGCAACGGCAACGCGGTTGCTTGTCGTCGCGGACATGCATCAATAATTGACAATTGTGTCCCGTAATCCGTATAAGAGAGGTGAAACCACGAAACCATTTGCTTCCCGTGTAATCATGGTGAAATTATGACGACTCTCGAAGAATCCATGTGTGGCTCTTTTAAACTCAGCCTTGCAATGCAGGAATGCGTAATTGATAACGGTCTCGGTACGCTCTTTCACTTCAGGTACTGTTTTGTATTAATGCTCGACCACGCGCCTTTGAATAATATCGCGGAATCCCAATTTCTTATATTGTTGCCGAGTCTGTTGCAACATTTATCTTTTGGTCAACGTTGAGCAAATTTTGTGCGTACGTTCTTTATGAACTTCCTGAATAACTCTGGAGTAGCAAGGGTCTGTAAGGGAACATCATGAAAAATTGAAAAATAGGAGCTCGCTAATAGCTTTGAGGTAATTTTGAAATATTTTACGGCACGGAACGTCGTCGTCACAATCGACCTTGTGTTTTTAATAATCGACCGAATAATCGATCACGTGTTTTTTCTCATTGAGAAAGAGAGACAGAGGGATTATCACTGGTGTTATTTAAATTTTATTATAGAGGCAGAAATGTCTCATAAAAATAGCTTGATCTGGGTTTACGGTAAAATATATCGCGCAGGCAACAGGCAGTTTATACATAATTTTGTGAATTTTTGCATAATTTTCTCCAAACTACTACTACTACACTGAAGACCGGAACCTTACAAATTAATTTCCGCGGTTGTTTACCTGGACGCATCTCCAGCTGTTTTGATACAACCGACGTTAGAATCTCGCATACTCCACGCTGATCTCGTTCGCTGAGCGTTGTTACCGGAAATTAGAAAATTAGAATGCCGCTCAACTGCTCAACACCGATCGCAGCGGAATACGATGCCGCGTAATCGAAACACCGCAACGGTCCTTTCGGCCAAGATGGTCCCGGTAGTGGAAGCTTACGGTGCCTCCCGTGGTGTTTCAAATCAGTGTCAGATTCATACGGTACTCCAAGCCCAACTAGTGGCTTTTGGAAGGAAGAATTCCAGAGAGATGACATCTAACGTTTCCATTCGCGCTCATGGAAGTATAATCATCGGGACCATCGTGCGAGGCTGCCCTGCCCCCTTCGTGCAATCATCATCGCATTAGTTCTCGCTTTGGGAATATATGTACATCTTTAGAGAGTATCTAAGGTTCCTCGATCGTAACTGGCCCGAAGTAGGTCAGGACCTGTACCTTTCGGTGCGGTGTTGTCCGACACTGAATGGAATCTCATTTCCTTACGAGTACACATGCTTCACATGGGCGCTTCGTTACGAGTGTCACCTCTTGACTCTCTCTCTCCCCCCCCCTCCCCTCCCCTTTCCTCTCTCTCCTTCTCTCTCTCTCGTGTAGGAGATGCGGGAGATTAATCTGCGCGATGTTTCTCCATCGAACGCGATTATCTACGCGTGAGCATATATTAATCAATTAATTTGATCGCCAGTAATTCAATTATCGCTAATAACGTCGACCGCTAATTTCTGCTGGAACGTATCCGGCATTCGACGAATTAAATATTAACGCGAGATATTAACGTAATTGGTTACAGTCGATTCGCGCCGGCGAGTGAAACTACGAATTATCGGACGATTCTCCCCGCGGCCGCGGCCGCGGTGGATGATTCTTTTCTCTTCCGAACATGACGCACACGAGACGCAAGATCGGGTACACAAGCATTGACCGTGATCGTGACTTTCGGTAAGTGGGTTAAAGCCCGTGGCTCTCTGTGTAAGTGTATTTTTGTAGAGCCGAAAAGAAACGTAGAAAGCAACATGACGTTACGTTTGTTATCGTCGGAACTCGATATCCCGATCGCATCGTGCGCATCGTGCACGAGCGCAATCAATAAGATGGACAATAGACGAGACGTGTATTAACTTCGATTTAGCCTCGCCATTATTTCTACGACGATACAATGTTGTATTGCGCCGATGCAAGTTAGTCGAAGACATTGATAGCGCGGAATCACGATCACGCTTAGAGATTATCGCGTATCAGCTGTTGTAATATACCACGAATCATTTAGTAAACATCAGTTTACAGCGGGCGCTTCTGTAAAGCTTATACTTGAGTTATGTATTATTTTATCTATCCCGGAGCCTTTTATGTACTCGCGATACTGCCACGAGGCAGTAAATATGCCGTGAGGGAAAAAGCGATATTATGCGAGAAGCCACAAAAGCCACGAGATGTCCATTAAATTATAAACGCGACTCGATGATAAGGCCACTTTGATGACACTCGAGCTGTATAAATCCCCAGAGAAATTTACTCTCTCGCACATTTAAAGTACACACTTAAACACCAACCTCGATTATTGGAAAACACTCTCCTGATAGCTCACTTCGTCAACGGAGCACGCGCGTCGTGCGATACTCGATTTTCCAAATTGAACAGACGCATAAGTAAGAAAAAGAATCTCATCTCTCTTTCTCGAGCGTCCAAATTGTCTCGTACGTATTTAAACGAGTTCCTCAGTGAAAGAAGCCGTCCTGTGACCGGCCTCGGAGGCATGCGAATCCCTCGCGGCTACCAGCGAAATATCCGGAAAGACCGCGGCATCGGCACGAATCCCAATTAACTCCTCGTTCTGAAAAATGTATACGCACATGATCGAAAATTTGCCGCTTTGCGTGCGGAGAATACACGATACAGCACGTAAAACATCCTTGTCAATTGAGTACTCGGCAATATTGTATGCCTCAGATAGTTTTTATTACGACAAAACAATTTAGCATCGGCAAGATTTGCTTTTCTTGGCACCACGTCTTTATGAGTTTTTTTAAACCGCCATTGGAGACGGGAATACGCTTACAAATTAATTTCTTGCCTAAAAGATAACATAAATAAGAATATGTCCCCGCCGGGACGGCAAGAAGTATAAGCCTTAGATTAACACTTGCAAAGTGTATCATTTGGAGCTTGTAAGGCGAATGTTACAAGTACGCGGGAAAGTAACAAATAATAACGACCGAGCGTTAAATCTCCAGCTAAAAGGGATAGAAATAATATACAACGTTTTATGGAAAGGCATCTCCCATCTATTTGCATGAAAAAGTTCGAAGATGTGTTGTTTGTACCGAGCAAGGTAAAAGACGACAGGTATTATCGTCTAGATATTATTATATATTATTGTCTACAGTGCAACGTTGATTTCTGCGTGACATCGTGTTTCGAAGTATATCATTCAAAAGTTAAATATCAATTATTATCTTCATTTATTATCTCTTTAAACACTATGATAAGCTCATCGCTTTTCTGACGAAAAGAAAAAAAAAAACGAATCTTACGTAAGAATAAGATTAGAAATGTAATGTTTCTATTCTTACTACTACTTAAACTGTGTTATTTGAAACAAATTCGGATTACTGCATAAATGTCGAAATCCGGAGAATAAAGAACGCGAATCGTGTGTCGCACGCACTCTGCACGTCAGCATCGACGACGCTCCCTCCACAGCGATCTTGTCACAAGCGCGCCGCAGCGAGAGGGTTAAACCGCCTCAATACGCCGGTCAGAGGTGATCCCAGCGAGCGGATCCAGGAACGCAATATCAATTACGGAAAGTGTCA
The DNA here is from genome assembly GCA_020341155.1 of Eciton burchellii. Lineage (NCBI taxonomy): Eukaryota > Metazoa > Arthropoda > Insecta > Hymenoptera > Formicidae > Eciton > Eciton burchellii. The sequence goes on along the minus strand of JAHMML010000041.1, from coordinate 919,468 downwards.
TCGCGAATGGGAAAGTCGCCAGCGCGCGCGAACACCGCGGAAGACACTCCGCGCAACGCCATAAATTCCCGGGGATCGTTACAGCGCCTAATCCCAGGGAAGGATCCGAAGCATTTGGGTCGCGACGCCATGGCCAGAAGGGGGGAAACAATCGATGGTCATGACCCAGGATACGGCTGGAAAACTGGGTCAGGATTGCTCGACGCGCTCTTTCACGTGATGCGCCCGCGCGCGCACGCGCGTTCATTTTTTCCCCCTCGCTGTCGCACGCGTGTTGGCTTTCGTAAACAGATAAAATCTGTCTCGCTTAAATCCGGTTTCCAATATTCGGTGCAATTTGCGTTCTCCTCCCCGGTCTCTGCGTGTTTTCGCCTTGCGGAGGCTAGAACAGGCACTTTCGACTCTCGTTCATCCCTCATCGTCGTGGTGGCGCCTATTCCGCATCCAAGTTTCCTAAATTAGTGCCCTGCCAGTCAGACCTGTCCGCGTCATGACATTTCCGCCGGAAGCGTCCTCGTTATCGTCGATGCCGTCATCAACAACATCATCGAGTTGTCGAGCGTCACATCAAGCGCTCGTGCGTACGCTCGCACGCATGAGATTCCGACTACGTCATCGTAGATTACCAAGGCCAGACCGTGACCCTGCGGCGCGACGTTGCGCCGGGTCACGCTGATCCTCAAGAAAATCCGTTGATCGATCACCGGCACGACGACGTCGCGGCGCCGACGCACTCCGCGTCGCCATCGGCGGCACCTCGTGGTAGAGCACCGCGACGGCGTTTCGAGGGTTTCCCCACAATCCTCGCGTGCACCAATTTTGCGCGACCGGATCACGCTAGGCCGCCGCGCGGATGATCGAAGTCATTCGTCACCCGAATCCAAAGCGCGCCGTTCACTCTTCTCGTTCGCGCCGCGGTCTGCAACGCTGAATCATTCTTCGGCATAGATGCGGCGTCGATCAATATTCTGTCGTTGCACATTTCGTGCGTTTTGTATCGCTCTGCGCCCCTCGCCCGTCCACATTTGGATGTTCGAGCTTGGATAATGCGCGCTTGCTGGCTCAACTTGCTCTCTGACCTATAAAATTGCACGTACTGAGATTATCACGCCGAGGTTGCGGATCGCAGCGAGAATGGCAAAATGCTGCGGCAAGTTCTGCTTGATTAATCGACCTTATCGCGATCTACACGCGACAGGCGACGCGAACGGCGTAGGTTCGCGAAAACGCGCGCGAGAATAAAGCGAAAGGTGTTACGCGGAATGGTTACGTTTCCTGGTGAAGTTTTTCTCAGAAATATGCAGGTCATTCCGACCTCGAGCCGGGGCCGAGCTGCCTTTTTTCAGCTGCACGCGCATCGATCAGGAATCCAGAGCGATGCGACGTGCCGCGAGATGAGAGAGGCGCAGAGAGATGATTACGGGACGTAACGGAGAAAACTTTCCAGAGTTGACGCGAGATGATCGCGCGATTAGCGCGAGGCTCCTTTCAACTCGCGATCTGTCGCCAGCACTTGGCGACTTGGCGATGTTTCACTCGCGTGTTTCAACTGGTCCCATCTCCCGCCGTTTTATTCCATGGTCCGTTTACATTTTTCTTGCAAGTAGCAAGCAGCTAATCTGCATTTTTCCCCCGAGCTACCCTCCCATCGCGCGGCGACGTTGATGGCCACGATGTAATTAACAACGATTTACCCTCGGAGACTTGGCCGATGACTTGAACGGACTTTCTGGATGCCATTTACATCTGAAAAATACGCGGGAACCGCTATCGAACCGCAAGTTTAATAAAGCATCAGCGATGACGCTCGATACCGAAATTACGCTCGACAGGAAACATGAATATTTTTCTTCGTCTCGAGTCTCGCATCTGTTACGAGGAGTAAACGTTTTGACTCTTATCTTGCTTTGTCATGTCCCGTTAGATGTCTTGCAAATTATTTTAATTACAAACGCATATCACGTGTCCCGCATCGGGAAGATTCTCGCGTCGCGGCGAATCCGGCGACTTTCACGCGGTGCGTCCCACGATGAGCGAGTGTCGTGGGGATTTCGCGGGTTTCAGCGGCATTTGTCCCGATTTTGAGAATGAAATCCCTACGCGCGCCGCTATGATCGTTCTTTCGCGATTTGCATCAACGACGCGATCGTCGGCGTGAAGGCCGGCGTGATGGTTCGCCAGCGTTGGTATCGCGCCGGCAGTTTCGTGACTTCGTAAGGAAAAGGCGGAGGTAGACGGCTTTCTCCGGAGCCACTTAACCCGATCCAGTAACATCCATCTACCGGGCCTCCGTCACGCCTGTGACATTTTCAGTAGTTTCGCATCGGTCGGCGTACCCGGGAAAATCGCGAGCGTGCGGGTGCGTGAACGCTGGCATTTATCCTTATCGTATATATTGTCCGTTCTGTGACAAGTGAAATTCTCTTCCCCCTTTCTCTCTCTCTCTCTCTCTCTCTCTCTCTCTCTCTCTCTCTCTCTCTCTTTCTCTCTCTCTTTTCTTCGCCTTACGTATAATTCGATATTTTTAACGTCGAGTTTGCAATTATGGAAGCGTCCATCGCGGCTTTCTCCGTCCTTGTGCGCGAGCTTTCCTTCGAGCCCGTTTAATAACGGTGACGCGAATGTTGGAATGGTAACGCGCAGCAAGAGTGTTTCTGATTTATCCTCCGCTATTCTTCGCGACGGTATTCCCGAGAGGATTTTGCAGCGTGTTTTGTTGAGAAAGCGCTTTCGACTGCACTTCGCAAACGTTCCGTGTTATTCGTAGAAAGCTTTGAGAGTAATTTTTATTGTAATCGTTTACCGAATACTGCTTGTACATCCAAAGAATGTTATGCCAACTCGTTTCCTAGACATAATGCTAATATGACAGCTGAATAAAAGTTCAAAGTATGAGATCAGATGAAAATGACAGGTTTTAAAGATCTTCTCGTGTGCTTTAATATCCAATGCTAGACAATCTTTCTTGTTTTTAGATCGTTTAAATGCGAGCTTCATTACTGCAAGCATCTGATCTAATTCCCAATTATTTTTCGCATCTTTCGATAGCGATCAATTTCGATCAATTGATCGCTATTGCTTTCGATCGATCAAATATTCGATCAATGCGAACGTTATCTGTTCGACAGCTCAACCGTTGGTTTAAGTTACCATTGTTGATTAAGCGACCATTATCGCTCGAGTTAACCTCAGCTCAAGTAAATGACTGATTTTTTTTATGATGCGGTATAATTGCTGATACTAAATGAAACGAGCAATATTCCGGAAGTTGTAATTAAAAGGAATGAAAATAGCGAATGTGGTTCGGCAGACTCGAAATTCTTGTTTCATTATAAATAAGTTTCTTGCTTAAATTCTTTTTGCTTATTAAATCCTCAAAATCTTGATGAGTTTTCGCAGATCATTCATGACAGGCTTAAGAGTTACAACTTTTTGTTTTGCTTTATGTGAGATCGAGATTTTCCAATAAAATTGTTAGCAGTTTCTTTGGAGTTCACTGCATGTAAGTTCAAAGACAATATGGCTTTATCTTTAAGTAGTAAAAGTAATTTTATTAACTGTGCTGTAATTATCAATAACACAAAGATTGAAAGAGAGATATTAATATCATAAATATTTATAAAATATAATATAGATACTGAAGAAAGGATAATTATATTATTCCTAAAAATTTCTTTTAATTTAAACGTAGAAAGAATGAGAGGGAGAGAAAGAGAGAGAATTTATTTTTGTAACTTTTAACTTTAATTTTTCAGAGCGAATTTTCGCATGCTTCGAGTATCATGAATAAATTCCGGAAAATTATAAGAGTTTGAAATTTAAATATCGAAAGTTATCGAAATTTTATCTCGACATTTCTTCAAATCGTATAATAATATTTCAAAATAGTCGAGTAGAATTAATTGGCATCTGTATGAAACCGAGCAATATGCGGATCATGTCGTTGAATTCCATTATAATACTGCAGCGGGAAAAGTTGCCTATATAAATATAATTTTAACGAGCTTATTTTGCCAGGCGCTCGAATCACGGCGCTTCAATAAAACTACATGAAAGAGAAAGAAAGAAAAAGAGAGAGAGAGAGAGAGAGAGAGAGAGAGAGAGAGAGAGAGAGAGAAAGAAAGAAGCAGAAGAGAAGAAAAGAGAAACGAGAAAGAGTTACATTCCGAAAGAATCGTATTGCCGTTCAAATCGACTGCGATGATTGTACTGCGCTTGTCCTATTAAACATAATCTAAAAACCGCGATTCTTTTCCAGGCCAATTGCCATTTTGATCGAAGAATATCAAGTTGTTTGTCCTGAATCTCATGCGATGAACCAAAGGATGGGAGTTGTTTACCACGGAAAAGTATTATTTGTGATAATCTGTCTGCGTCTCAATTTCTAGAAAAGAATTAAAGCAGGAAAGGAAGCTACCGTCTGGATAACCTGTTTGCGACAATCTTATCACAATGACCGTAAATAAATTAGCAGAAGCGTACAGCCTTGAAACACACGTGATCGGACTGCCGAAGAAATGCGCAAGCAGATCGGTCATAACTTTTCCAACTTTTTCGCCGTAACGAAAAAAGAAAGAAAAAAAGAGAAGAAGCGGAAGAATCATGGGTGAAAGCTTTTTGTTTAACGTGAAAGTTACGAGCCTGACCAATTTTCTCTCTTTATTTGGATAAAATACAATGATCTTTTCGTTGACTCCATTCCCGTTATTCGCTTTGCTTATTCTGCGACTAACGATATACTATGGCATATCAGGAATTTCGTACATTGTTATTTCCGTACAGATTCTCTCTCTCTCTCTCTCTCTCTCTCTCTCTCTCTCTCTCTCTCTCTCTCATCTCCCTTTGTGTGTGATTTTAGGGAAAATTGGGTTAGATACAATTTTTGTTATAGATATCCATGAATTAAAATGACCATCTGCGACAGATTGACACTTGAGATTGACGGAAGTAATAAACTTTCTTTACCCATTCGCGCAATTTACAACTTAACTGCTTGCTCTTTTCACATGATGTTTCTGCTCGTAACGTAGAAGGATGTATCGACGTGCTTGAAACAGAATTCCATGCAAGAGATCTGTTTGAGATCTCTCTACTGAATTGATGTTTTATCAATATTGTAGGATAATATAAGCGATCCCGGCTGAATGCCCAGATTTATAGGGAATAGAACGGGGTTTATATATTCCTTACGTGATGTTGAATGTTAAATGAATGGATTTTCGACGCCAGGTTGATGGAACAAGAAGTAACAAGATTCTTTATTCTGCTTCACCGATACAACTCTTATCGATTGACTCTGTACCTTCTATTCGTCTGTTTATTGTTCGTCTGTCCGTTTCTGCCTTGTCTCTCGCCCTTTATACTAAAAAGCAGCGTCCTACTTCAGGGTTATCGGTCAATCGTTACATATGATTATTCGGTCCGGATGAATCACATCAACGCGGGTGTCAACGGTTTTTTTCGCGGTTGTCCTTTGTTCTCATCCAAATACGCACACGTGCGTGTCGGCTTCTCCGATTACAGAGGTTTTTGATACATGCCGCTATCGATAATCGGTTCTTTTCCGTTCTTTATACTACACTCGGCCATCCTGCATTGATATCCGCCCTCGGATATCTATCGGCTATTAGTATCTTACAACTCTACTACAATATTTCCTAGATTTTTTGGCATATAATAAACTCTCACATTTTCTTAAAAGAAAAACGATAAGAAAAACAAAAGGAACGTACCTTGAATCTTGAGATGGCGATGTCTCGAACAGGTATTGCTACGTAAAATTTTTTCCTGAAGCTTGTGATCTCGCTCGCGGATCAAGCAACTCGCATTCGTTCTGCTACATTTGATGGCTTTTAAGATCGGTTTCTTCCGCAGCAGTGATCATGCGAGCAACACGAAATATGAGCACAACGACAGCTTCGTCGCCGGACACATGTCGCGATCAGCATTTGCGTTAATTAATCGTTCATGCCAACTGCAAATCAACAGCAGCAATAAAGCGTCGTGATTAGAAGCTCCGCGGGGAGAGTTGAATTTTAACTGTATCTCGAGAGAGGAGCTTCGCCGATCGATTGATAGCTTTAAAGCGCGAAGGGAAATTTCATTCCTCTCCCGACGCGAATTCACTTGCGTGAATTTTGATGATTGCCAACGTATCATTTAATGTTGGGAATATTTATAGGAGATCGCGATACATTTAATGCCTGAAATGAACAAGATCAAGACTGCTTTGATCTCGCGGAGATTCTAGCTTTCTGTACTCATATATTCATAACTCGCCCTACCGAGCTTTCCTGGCTTCCGTGATTTTTCCTCGCTTTCCGCATTCCATGATTTTATGGACTACAAATTTAGTATTAAAAATTTAGAGAGTCCATCATGCTTGTCATGTTTCTGCTGATAGCGAGAGGAAAAATGCTGATTTTAGCTGCATCTTAATAACGGTGTTCTTTGAGGAATCTTCGCCATTTCTCACAGATGATTCTCGATGAAGGTCCGATATTGAAAGATATTCCCTAAGCGAGATCAACTTCCAGAGAAATTCGAGAGAAGTTTTCCAAAGGCGTATTAACGATATTGAGATCGTTCGCGCAATATTCCCAGCGTTCCATCGCGATCTGGCCTCGTTATCGAGTTTATCGAAGATACGCGTCCACTCATTAAAGCATCGAATTCAATTTTGCAAAATTTCTCCTCTCGCCTAATCCCCGTTTACGATGACGCTCAGCCCGGGTGGAGAGTGGGCGTTTGTGTAACGCGCGTGGGCGATGGTTCAAAATCACGAATTCTCCCACTGTGCAAATATCAGACGCCCACGCTATCACTCGCGCTGCCATTTGTTCGCGGAGAACACGACGAAGTAACATAATACGCAGCAAACCGCCGAGACCACAGAAGTGCACGGAGAACGCAATCAGGAGCTCATTGCGATTCTGCAGACGATAGGTCTTTTTAATGCTCTCCTGGTAAGCGTAGAAGTGAACGCGGCAATAAGGGATGATAAAACGGGTAGATAGGCGAAGGAAAACGTCGCGCACGTCGTGGCAGGCCAATGCGATCGATACCGAATATTTGCAGATGTGTCGGAATCGCATCCCAACTGCGGCTTCGCTCAGCGCGCATCGAACGATTTCTATCTCCATCGACTGGCATATATCGCGATAGTGCGAGCTCCAGTTAAGCCAAATGTCTTTTCCTTCTCCTTCTTCTTTTTCTTCTTCTCCTTATAGGGCCATGTCCTGTATTTTATCCAGTATGCCTGTCCTTCTATAATGTCCAACTTTTGCGTTAACGTTTTAGAGACTGTCTAGGTGGCCCAAAGGTATTTGGTTTTCCATTCTTTGCGATTTTTACCAGCCAATTATCATCCATCCTGTTTACATGATCTCTCCATGCTCGTCTCCTGATTCTGACTCGTCTTCTGATATCTTGAACCTCGCAGATGCTGCAAATGTCTTCGTTATGAAAGCTCAACGAGCTCAGTCTAAATATTCCAAGCAATCGAATTAAGCGTACGTGCATCGTATGCGCATATTTTTTTATATAATTGAAGCATTGATGATTAAAAATACCGATTGATATTTTGCGAGCGATGTACGCTCGTAAATTCGTATTTCTCCGCAAAGTGCGGGGATAAATCATACGCACACGAATGCGTATTCATGTCATGCGTGCGTACACACAGATCTATATGCGTGCGTAATAATTTGTATATTTATATATATATATAAATTTTTTTTCTATAAATTATATATGAATTATAAATACTTATTAATGATTCTTTTATATATTATACATTCGAATCTCTGAATTCTGAATTGTAATCTTAAAATAACGAAATTTGAGTAAATACTTCAATTATATCGAAGAATGTTGCCTTGTTAAGTCACCGCGATCAGTTTGAGATAATTACTATTTATCAGCGGCTTCATTTGAATGTGTAACTTGGACGCGAGTCTGTTTTACGTAGAATATTCTGATAACGGAAAATTGGTAGATCATTAGCTAATAAGAGATCTAAGATCCGAGACAAAGAGAGAAAGAGAGAAATGAACAAAGAATATGGAAATCAAGTCGTGCAGCTATGAATGCTTCGGAAATATGACTTCGGAAATTTTAATTATTATTTTATCATCGCAGTCCCTTGGAAGATGTCATTGCGTGACCTGTGTCGCATCGACAGTCAATCGATATGAGACTAACAGCCATTGCTTTTATTATTCCTGATGGTCGATGCACCGAAGAAAGTAATGATCAGTAATCGTATCTTTAGATCTAATCGACGCGATGCATTCACGCGAATCTCTTAGGGGTCTATATCCTCAAATATGCTAGCAAAAATGATATCCAAGCAGTCATATCAGTGAGTATCAGCTCTATCAGTGCGCGCGCGCGTGATATATATACTCGCGGGTTTGCTCTGCTGTGCGAAGCCCGCAAGACGGGATCGCTGCTCAGAAAGCTATAAAAAAAGAAAACTGGAATCCATATATGCATCCATACATATCTCTCGTGTATCCGCATGTATTGATATAGAAGATACACCGATTGGACGTAGCGGCAAGTTATGGCTGCGAACGCGAGCCGAAGATCGATATGGAAGGCTGCATGGAAACCTGATGAGCATCCGAGTAGCACTTATTTTCTCTATAAATTCGTCAAATTGTCCCCCATTAGAAATATACGTATACCCGAAGCACGATCATGATACGTGCGGGAGATAGAAAGAGAAAGAAAGAGAGAGATAGAGAGAGAGGGAGAGAGAGAGAGAGAGAGGGAGAGAGAGAGAGAGAGAGAGGGAGAAAGTGCGGCTGTAAAATGCATACGACATATTTATTTCTAAGAATATGCATATGTCGCTCTTGATAGATGTCAGTATATCATGCGATTAAAGCAACTCGATAATTATCGAGTCCCACCTTTTTCGATTTCGCGATTTGCATTAATCACGACGATGCCACGCCAAAACTACGTGTACAGCTCGGCGGCATAATGGTGACCCACAAATTGTAATAGCTTTTATTTTACCGAGAAAGGGAAATTAACTCCTCTTCAGAGTGAGGGCCAGGGAGGGGAAGGGATACGCTTGACGTGAGATTCCTGATTACGAATAAATGACTCCTGTTTGTTTCCTCATTGGTGATAATACGTCATGCATATTGAGAGGACGATTATATCGTGCATTCTAATGAGAAAAAAAGAGAGAGAGAGAGGGAGGGAGGGAAGGAAGGAAGGAGGAAGACTCAGTGAAAATGAGGCGAATCGGAACTCTTTATGGGAACTGCTAATAGAGGAGAAAATTAGAATATTACTCTTTGATCTGTAGTATGCATTTATATAACGAAGAATCGTGATTCTCCGAGGTAAATCGACACGAGTTAAATAACCACTGTTTTCTCTTTTAATGCATGCGGACGCTATTTAAAACGGCATTGCGTGCATTCGTACGCCTCTAGCTTTGTACTCCCCTGATAATGCTCTGGATATTTCCCTTTTTTCCGAATAAATATTCTTCTAAACTCTGTGCATTCGAATAGATGTGGAATGCTTCTTCGATGGAAGCCACAATGTAACGCAACGCCCTTATTTGCGTTCCCGTGGCCATTTCGTGTGCAACGCAATGCACCTCCCACGTTGCGAGATCAAGGATCTTCTTTAATTTCACCATCGAAATGAGCATTGTCGGAATCAGGTTCCGATTGAGGCTCCGATTGCGTCAAACGTTGCTCCGCGTCGATCCTCACTGAAATAAACGAATCCGCGAGCGTTTGTCCGCTCGTCCTTAATTGTTCGATTGGATCTAATTCGCCTTCATGACTATCTGCCTCTTCGTTGCCCTCGTGCTGGTTCAAAGCTGTTCTCGCATGGATCGGGGCGTTTCTAATTCGCCTCTTTGCGCACGATATGATCTTTGACCATGCCACAAGTAACGTTTGTGCGGCTCGCGATACAAAATGCCAACGAAGATTCTTTTCGTCGTCTCGACTGCTAAAACTTTCGACCAAGAATGTCCAGATTCATCACCACCTTGCGAACTTGGCACCTTATGCGTTTCATACTCGCTCACGAACGGATTGTTACGATTAACGAGGATACTTTTACCTTTGTTATAATATCCTCAGTTCGTCTTTGTTTAAGGCAGAGTTGAAGCGAAGTACTCAGCGCAGAGGAGGACACGGGAAAGCCATAATGCGTTATCCTCTCCGTGGAAGATAATCAATTGGGATAACTGGATATTCTGAGGAATGCATTTTGAAGCTTCTTCGATGGGGAACATTTTGGAACTACTGTGTAAATGTCGGAGGGAAGTTCATGAGAGATAAGCTGCACGATTAACGATCGACAATGCCGAATTTTGAACTGAGAACAGTCGTCATTTCTGATCGGATCGTCATTTCTTGTTTTTGTAAATAATTGATAATTGACATGTATTTGTTATTTATTGAGTCGCATTCGGAAATAATCCGATGGAAATCGGTCATTTTAAGATATCTAAACCGGCATCGGAGAAACCGAGAACATTGTTTTCATCGCTTTCAGCGATTCCGGTTCGCGTTCTTCATCATCTCGCGCTCAGCTGTTCATGCATTCTGATGATTTACAAATAAATAAACGAGAGGTACCTTCGCGTACGTGTTCCCGCGTAAATATTGCAGTCTCCCTGTGCCTGATAGAAGATATTTCGAGAGCCGTGATTAAAAAGCTCTCGCGTACGTGCATGGGCGAAAGCTGATAAATCAATACCAAGATTTTTATAAATTGCGCTCGTTTTTAACAAAGTTAAAATTCAAGTATGCGCTATGTTATTGCAGAAAGTTCGTGTAAACCGCGCAACAGCACAGATAACTCTTGTTTATTGCGTACCGTTGCGATCTGTAGACACTTACTTCTTACTGAATCCTCTTTGTACAAAGTAGACAAGGACATCAGCGATTTGAGCAAACTGAACACACCATCAGAAGGGTTGACGCATATTTGATAAAAGGAGAAAGTACAAGTTGGAAATGCTGCTGGGTATAAGAATATTTGAAAGACTAATTTATCCTAAGAGCGACAATTCCACGTCTGGAATTAATCTGCAATCCGTCCTATGATAAAAAAAATCTAAATTGACCGAGAGTTTCCTTTCTCGCATTGTTCTCGCGTTAGTTATCACTAGTAAGAAAATATAATAATCAATCGGTATTCGTCGCCGTTATTCGCAATGTTTCTGACGTCGCGAACCGGCACAGTACCGTTTCTCGTCCGTTTCTTCGCCGAATCGTCGTCATCGGCTCCTTTTTCTCCTCTTTCATTCAAAAAATCGCGGCTCCACTCGCGAGAATCGGATTGGTGGCGCCACACGTCGTCCGTAACTCGCAACACGCACACAGATTTCCGTGAGTCTTCGCGCTGGTTCTCTTAAATTTTTCCACTAGATTGCACTTGGCTCACAGCTCCGGAAGATGGTGCCATCGGCCCGCATCGTTTGGCGGTCTTTTTGAATGTCCGCAGCAGTCATGACGCGGCACGAGTCATAAGCGCAGACACAAACTGCAGGCGCTGCCGCCGCGACGTTCAGAATTGCAGAATCTGATTGATCCACTCGCGGAATTCTGAGATGCGCGTGTAAACGCCGGGCTGATTCGGCGCGGCGCAACCGATGCCCCAACTGATGATTCCGGTGAGGATCCACCGTTTGTCCCGTGCCCTTTGGATGACCATCGGACCGCCGCTATCACCCTGAGAAACGCAGAGGATTATAAAGTCAGGCTGCGTTCTCTGTGATATCAAGATGTTTCGGGAGTATTGGGATTGCTATTTTGATGCTTGATTGGAGAATGATTGAGAAAATTGAACGAAGGCGTAGAATGAATGAATTTTTATCGATTCGCGTGGAATTGTAAGCAACATTGGAACCGACCTCGCACGAGTCGAATCCGCCGTTCCTCCAACCGGCGCAGATGAAAATGTGCGGAATGTGCTCGATGTAACCCGCGTTCCTGTACATCGCCTCGCACACGGTGTTATTGATGACCGGTACTGCGACCTCTTGCAGTACGGAGGGCAAGGGTCCCTCTGCAACAAGACAAAATATTCAGATTCCCGCGTGATATCAATAAACGGAGAATGTATTTTATTATCCGGCAAGATTATCAAATTTCGAGACTTGTAATTTTTATATTGATGATTATTCAAAAACGTCAGTTTTTCATCTTGAACAATTCTCCTCGATTGCGATAGGAATTGGCACGTTCGTTTTACCGTCGTAAAGTCTGCCCCAGCCGGTGACATATGCCGTCTGTCCAACGTAGGTTTCATCATCATCCGGCAAGCAGATCGGCAACACGTTCGGCTGAAAGGGCAGGAGGGGCTCGTAGAATCTCAACAGGGCCAGGTCGTACTCGAAAGTCCGCGCGTCGAACTGCGGGTGACTCGCCACGATCTGCACCCTTCTTTCCTGATAACCGTAGGGCTCGTCCTCGTTCGCCAGGTCGTGCTCACCGATTCTCAACAACAGATCGCTAGGCGGTACACTGCAAGATGCACGATGCGCGATTAATTCACGTCGGGGATGAGAAGGGAGGCTGCTGCCTCTTGGCTGCTGAGCATCTCGCGTTCCAATGTATAAACGTCAATTGAAAATGGAGGGAATGGAGAAACAGAATTCGCAATCAGGTAATAAAACGTTCGCTTTTCTGGAAGCCCGATGCCGAGCATGGGACATTCAAATAGCTGGACTAATTCTATCCAGGAATGTCTGCTTTTGAGAAAATACGGGGCTCCTTGTTATTCTGCTTCACCGGGACGCTGTAATTCCCCTCGGGTCGGTAATCTTGATCTTTTCGCTTCTCGAATAAGCTAGATGAGAAAATGTTTGTACAAGCGAGGGACAATCTTTTTTCATCGCGCGGGAGGATCGTAAGCGTGGTCGCGCTGTCGCGAATGATCTTTGCGCTGCAGAACTCGTTAAAGGATGTCGCTATGAATGGCTTGCTGAGATATCGTGCTGAGGAAAATTCGATTACGAGTGTCACGACGATGGTAAACACGGTGCTCACCTTTCGACGCAGTGTGCCGCGGTAATAGCCCAGTTCTCGTTTAACAATGCTGCGCCGCATTTGTGCAGATATGTCTGCGATCGCCATTGACGTAACGAGATCTGCAAGGAAATCCGCCGTATTAGGGAATCAGTTGCGTAAATTGCCATGTACGATCGATCGCGCCGATCGATTTCCACGTTATCTTTTACACGCGATAGAGTGAGAGGGATTCTCGTCGTTCATGCGAAACATTACTAGCCGTCATGATTACATTTGCCTGCCAGGCTTTGCCTTTCATCTAGACACATCTGTTTATTGTCATTTTTCATTTCATTCGCAGACGGCGAATCAATAAATTTCGAGAACCCCCACTCGTATCACTCGTATTTCATTTCACGTTAAGATTATTATATATGTATTATTATAAATATATATATATATATATATATATATGCAAAACGTTTATCAATAATATAAACCAAGCTTTGACAATAATACTTGGGATTAATTATACAGTTATCAAACTTGATTAAGAATGATTAGCGAAACGAAAAGCTATGCTTTCGAGATATATGATACACAAATACAAGGAATGAAATGATATGTGAATTTTTAAAGCGTAAATATATAAAGTTATGACAAATTCTTGGCGTTTCAAGGCCTGCTCGATACTTGTGCATCTTTGATCATTGTAATTATGCAACTTTTGTCGCTCACCTGCCAAGGCCATTTGCCAAAAGAACTCCTGTTACCACCGACGATTCTGGATTCAGGGAACAGTCTTCGCCCGCACACTGCAAGGAGAAACATCGTCGAGTTCACATTCTTGAGTAGATTTACGAGTCTTAGTTGGACGGTCATGTTGGAGAACGGATGTGCCGTGTTCGTTTGATTGGATAAACCGGTACCGTTGCGCGGATGCCTCGCTCGTTTGATTCTTTCGCATCCGTACACGGAGAATCGGAAGCTTTTTATACATGACAATATCGTGCATGCAGCGTTTACAACGTTCAATGTGCATCGCGGGAGATTACCGGCGTTTGAATTTATGATTACCATGATCTCCGAGAATCCTTATCTAAATCAAATTATCCTAACAATCGCGGATAGTGGCAATTTGCGTAGCTGGTAATTCTCTTAATGGCGCAGAAACTATCGGAGTGGACACATGTTGTAATGCAATTCAAATGATACGTAGATAATAAGAGCCTTGGCAGTGGCACGGAATTAATTGATCCGAGAAAAGATTTATGCAATCACTGAGGATTTCAGGATCTGAAAATTCTGATTGGACATTCTGCTGTCGAAGCCTCATGGAAACTGCGTAACTATTCGATGTAACTGTGCAATTCTTTCATTCGTGTGTGTACAAATTATCTTACAGTGAAGCAACCCTCCCTTATCGTGAAAGAAGTTCGATGTTATATTGAGACGAAGATAAAGGCATCGTCGTGCGATCAGACGTTGGGTTATCTTGAACTAGGGCAAAATCGAACGCAATAACGTGAATTCTAACTGTGACCCGAATCCAGTTCCGCATTTCACCATTCATTTTGTTTTTAGTCCCGAGAGTTCTAGTTCTAGTCGCGCAACGATTCGTTCCGCTCATCCAGTCTGGGAATGATCTCGTTTCTTTTATCGATACGCCGACTCGTGCACGATGCGCTCGCCGTATTATCGCGCTAATCTCTGTCCAATATTTAAATATTAACCTTGTTTATAGTCTGACATATTCAGAGTCTCCATTGGTACTGGAAGTTCCGTGTCGATCGTAACGCTGGCGATCGTTGAGAGCAAAGTGGCTATCGTTGGTGTCTTCGTGACGTAGTCGGAAATAGTGGTACCTTCTGTGATCGGTTTTACTAAAAATATAGAATGACTATGAATTATCTACACTAGATATGGTCGTTTCTAACGAGAGACTGAGAAATTTATTGCAATATCCTCAGATTACGTCAACGTGCGTCACTTTGAAGTATCGCTAAAGGTCACGTAAAGTGGGGAGGCATTCTTGCATTCTGTTTTACGGTATCCCAGAAGAATTTTATCACAACGAATTGTTGTTACGATACTAAGACGCAGCGGAAACTCATAGTCGATTTTTGACTTATTGAAAGGCATTCCTGTTGAGGAGCTGCTCGTTTGCGCCGATTCTTGAAAATTCCTCGATCGCGACTAAACTACGCGCAGAAAGGATGCAATTAATGTGCCTTACCAGAAGTCAAAGATTGTATAGTGGATTCCGCAACCGGTTCGGTCGTCGACTCTTGAGTTTGCGGTATCTTTTCGGTGGTAGGCGACTGTATCATTATCCAACCATCCGGGGTCGTTATCGGCGACCAATCAGTTTCCGCTTGCTCTGCGAAGCGACCGGACGAGATAAATATTGTGTAAAGGATAATTCTAATTAAGAATTACCTTTAATTAAGGAGTACAAGAATTTTTTGGAACTAGGGGACCATAATATTTTAATTGTACTTGGAGAACACGTAATTTATCGCGATTAGTTCATTAAATTAGTTCAGTTAAATCAGGTATGGGATCTGATCAGGAAGCTCATCGAATGTACTAAAGGACCCTACTAAAGGACTCTCAGGGACCCTTTTCAGTTCGTAAACCTGCGTTTCTCGGAATGCCTCAGTTTCAGGTAGATACGTTATGCTAATCCTGAGGTAGTGCGAACCGGTTTGAATCCCCAATTTAGAATGATCAAGGGACTGTTCAACACGACAAGGGAGCGAATTCTATTTCTTTCTGTGAAGTAGCGCGTTTAAAATGGACTTATGCAATTAATTTACCTCGACCAAAGTTTCTTATGTGATACGAGAAAGGAACGGTTTCGATCTGTCCGATTTTGTATTCGATAATAAATCCTCGCAGCACATTAGTGCGCTCGGCGACCTGCAGTTGCAGATTTTAAACATGCTTTCTTCGTTAGCATCAATCAACAACTTCTGAGAATTATTCAGGAACGTGATTAGCAGTCTTATTTCTTCTGCATCTGTATGCCGAACGAAGTGAAAACGAAGAAAACGAACGCTCATTGTTCAACGCGACGCCCTTGTCGTCAATGGGAAATCATGATAGCGATTCACGTCTGTATGGCACGCCACATGCATCAAAACACTAAGAATAGCGAGAGCTCGACAGCTTTGATGAAGTATGCTGTTTTTGCTTTCGCTTTTCTTTTCCGCTCTATAATACCGTAACGGATCTTTAAGAATCCGGAATCCATTTCTTCCTTTAGAGATAAAGGTAAGATATCAATCTCTCGAGCTTTTAGCAGAGATCAATTGATATTAGCACACAAAATTATAATTAATGTTACGATTAACAATACCATTAATTTAATATGTGTCATTCATATGATTCAATAATATTATGATACAAAAGATCGGAAAGTACTATGCATCATCATTTGTTACCTGGCGATGTGACTATTGGTGTCGATACAGTCTCAGGTGCTTTCGTGGCAACTTCATCAGAATTCGAACTCCATGTCACTAATCCTGGCGAATACGTAGTCAGCGGGATCTCTTCGAGTACGTTATTCGTATCCTGGTCTTTGATAGGAGGCATATGAGTCGAAGTGGTCTCGTTTCTGAAGGTAGATATCGAACTCGAGATGCTCGTAGTGACTTCTACGATGATAGATGTGTTCATGGGAACTTTTGTCAGGGTCGGTTTCGTTGGTTTCATCGTGATCGGTTTCGGCCTCGTAATGCCAACCGTCGATCTGATGGTTGATGACAACGGCTGCGTTCTTTCTGTAGTTGTCGTACTGCTGCTCGTGATGTATTCAGGTCTGGTAGTCTTTATTGTCGTACTGGCGATCTTAGTGGGCTTCGATCTTCTTGTCGTGGTCGACAATGGCTTAGACGTGGTCGTTCTGCTGCCAGTTGTCGTTGCTGTCGTTGATCGGGCGGTGGTTGTTCTGATGGTTGACGCTCTCGTAGTTGTTTTGGTGATCGGCCTCGGCGTCGTGGTTTTCGTCGTAGATACTTTTTGATCTGGAATTTTCGTTGTTGTAGTAGTAGTAATCTTATGACTGCTTGTGGTCGCGGCAGTGCTTGTACTTGTGCTCGCATTTGTGCTCCCATTTGTGCTCGCACTTGTGCTCGTCGCAGTTGGCGTTGTCGCAGTGGTTGACCTGATCCCGGAGGCTAAAGTACTTTGTGCGACGATGGTGCTGGATGATCCATTTGGTGATACCGAGGTTGCGTAAGGCTTGGTCGTTGCTGGCAACGGAATGCTGGTGAAATTGGAACTCGTAGAGGGCTTCAAAGGACTAGACGGTTGCTTCTGAGTCTGCGTGATGGGTTTCTTCGTGGTCACCAGCGGACGTCTAGTGACAGTTGTAGGTCTTTTGGTGATAGGACTGATAGGTTTCCTAGTGCTTGGCTGGGTCGTCGGCTTGATTGACGTCGTGTTTCTCGGTGGAAATCTGGTCGAAGGTACTGTCTTCTGCGTGGTCGTGAGGACGTTCCTCGTTGTAGTTGAATTTGGGATTGGCCTGCGAGTGGTCGAAGGGATCGGCTTTTGAGATGTCGGTCTCTGCAGCGTCGTCGGGAATGTAACAGGCTTTCTCGTAGTTGCTTTCGAAGCAGTCGTACTTGTTAATCTTGTCAAATTTTCGATGGTCGTAGGTGGTAAGGTAGAACCCAAAGTCGTCGTAGGTTGCCTCGTGCTTGATGATATGCTTGGTGGTCTGTTCACGGTAGTGTTCTTTTTCAACAATGTTGCTTCCGTGCTGGATCCTACTTCAGCAGCGTTTTGTACAGTTTGGAACGTCGAGAGGCGGGTGGTTTGCGTCGTCGCTTCAATCGTCGTGATTGTTGGCTTCTTTGTCACAAACTTCGTCGTGTCCTTCAATGTGCTCGCCAAAGTTTGCGTACGTTGTGTACTCGAGATTATAGGCGTTGTCTACAAAGTGTATTGATACATCAAAATTATTAATTATTCATGTAAACGATGGTATTCCGTAAGTTCATTAATAGAATGAATTTATTCTTCATTATGAGTTTTTAACAGCTTTTTTTGCAGAATTTTTCAATGAGAAAAATGTGGTAAATCAAGATTTAATATCCCGCGATATTTCGTATATAATAATTGTAAACAATCGCGTGACAGATTCTACAGATTTATAAGCATATCTATCAGATTGGCTTCATACACGCATGCGTTTTGCCACGTGCTGATGATTAAGCGCTTTAATGAGCAACTTTCTTTCTTTATCTACGTATCAATTGTGGGATCACGCGAGCTGCTTTGCCTATTCCGATGATCTCACGCGGGGAAAGTTATTATAACATATCTCACTCTAAATCAGCTGAGAAAATATTCTCTTCTTCGTCCGCATTTGAACTACTTCACTCTCGCTGTTCATCGATCACGCCTCCAGAAAATCCATTTCTAAAACGATATCAAATTGCTCTGATCTCCACGTGTATCGGAGCATAAAAAGATTCAAATTAATCTGTCGTCGAAAACGCGGATCATTCATTACCATTTTATCTATTCGAACGCTAGCTTCGCGGTGTTAATAAGGATGACTCGGCGGAGGCGTTATTTCTAAAACTTGCCGCCTCAATTTTATCGATCGGCCCTTAAGAATTTCAAGCCGTCACGCTACTCACTGACACAAGGCAAAACGTGTTAAGCTAATGGTTCGCAGTATCATTAGCGATCGCTGCGTTTACTTACCGTAGTTTGAGGGATCTCGGCCGGTTTCTTCTCATCGGCCGGCTTCGGCCTGGCGAAGTATTCCGGTATCTCGTTGCTCTCGATAGGCCCGTGGGTCGTGATGAATGGCTTTGGTTGCGGTGATGGAGGTCCATCGTCGATGCTGTTGTCCTGAGGGAAGATGTCGGGCTCGTCGTCGATCTTGCAGCAGCTACCGAAGTAGAAGCGATCGATGCAGGTACCGAGATGCGTGCCATTAGCTTTCGCGCAGGTAAACGCGAACATGCACACGCCGGTTTCGCCGCTCCTGCGTGAGACGCAGGGTAAATGCCTGATGTTTCTTCCCGTGCCTGCGAAAAACGAAGAAACAGCAGCCGTTACATCCTGCCTCTGAGGTCTCAATCGCCTGCGAATGTTCCTCGTGATTTCTCGATGTAACTTCCATCTCCGTACGTAGACGTCAGCCGGGAATGTTAATTGATTCGCTGGAAATATTCCCGGACATCGCGGGACTCCTGAATTTTTGGTACGCGCGAGATATCGCGCTAGCGTTCCTCTTTTGCTGCTTCATACGGCTCTTTCTCACAAAATGCTTCATAAGGATAATTCGCCGGAACTCCGGCACGGTACCTCGCAACGGTATGCGATTGCATACCGGACGATCTTGCCCGTTCAAGAAATCGCGAGCTAACGCGAAAATAAGGGTTCCTCTGCTTCGCGGCGAAAAAAAGAGAAGGCAAAAACGCGAAGGAACGGAACCTCGCGAAATGAGACGTTACGTCGGAGATGAAATCCGAACAGCCGTCAACGGCGGCGGCTAGATAAACGCTTCCGTGTTCTACGATCTCGTCCGAAGTATCAACCTTCACTCGGTGTCTATAACTGTTCATTCACAGCGCACGTTCCACATTCCCGTCTGTAACACTTCGCTCTCGTATCATCAACGTATCGTATCTGCTTATAATTCTCTTTTAATGGTCCCGCCGAGCGTTCAACCGCGATCTCCCCGGCGGATGATGGAAGATGCGGGGCGGCATACACGATGCATAATTGCGAAACGGAATCAAAAAGCAGATGTGGCGCAAGTATGACGGATAGCTCCGTTTCGCATTGAAATTCCGATAAGCGCAAATATCAACTGAATATCAGCCGGCGATAAGCGTGGTGTTTTATTAATGCTACCTAATCATCATCAGTCATGTTGATACCGCTTATCGAACTTGTTCTAAGGTTGTTCGGAATCGCGCGTATATTATCGAGACCACCTTAGTGTTATCTATGCAAAATCGAATACGCGCACGTCGATCAAACAGGCTTTTTCTGTGCTCGGCTTTTTTCTCGCTTCTTTTCTCGGCGCGATATCTGAGCGAAGCGGATAAACAAACAGTAAGCGCTAAGCTGGCAAAGTCAGGGAATAGCAGAGGCGTATAACGGAGTGACAGAAGTCTGCTTTGACAATGATTCATGCGATCCTGCTGTACAGTTAGCTGTACAGGGGGAAGAATGCCAGAGGAGGCTGAAGAGACGCGTTCTCCGCAGAAAGGACGGACTTCCCGGCGCAAATAAGATACGATCCGGAATATCGACGAGAAACTTTTAACATTCTCTTAATCTCATGCACTTATACTCGATGAAATTGTATATTTCGCGTATATTTATCATAATCGAAGTTTCAATTATTAAGTATCGAGAAATACAGAAACGCACATATAGAGCGTGCGCGAATCATTATTAATCTGATCTAAAGAAGAATCGAGTAGTGAGGATTGCGCGACATTAATTAAACTCCAATATTAATTTCGATATAATCCGTCGAACTATAACGAATGATCTGACAGACCCGTGAATCAGTCGTGCTTGCAAGTTCCCGATTCGAATCGCGAGATTCCTTCGCGGTCGCGCTTTTGTCAACGACCGATCGTAAAACAGCGCTAGCGCGTACGCGGCGCATGCCGCATTATATATCGAAGAACGAATTGATGTCAAGCGAGGCGAAGCATCTCGGTACCGTTAAGTTTCAATGTATGAGCTAGTTGCCCGACCCAAATGTGGGTCACAGTCATAGCCTAATGTAACAGCCTGTTTCCCTCTAAGACACCTCACGGTCTTCCCCCTTCTGCCTCTTTCGCGTCTTCTCTTTTTTTCCATCTTTCTTCCTACCTCTTTCCTTATCTCTTTTTCCATCTAATTCTCTCTTTTCTTTTTTCTTTTTCTCTCTATCACCGAGATCTGCGGCCCAACGAAATCACCGTGCATTCCAGGACTCGGCATGATTAAGCGAACATACCTGACCTGAGAGGAGACCTGCCTGAATGGACCGCGACGCTCTTGGCATGCACCTGAAGAGCCGAGTCAACGGTATTCACGGGAATACGTGCGTGTGCTACGCCAAAGAAAGTGACGAATCATTTAGCATGATGGACACTTCGCGTTATTGAATAGTGCACGCGGTATTTGTGTTGGATTTCGGCAGAAGACTGGAGAACCATGATGCGAATTAGAGATGTGAAATGACAGTGAAACGCCCAGACTCTGGATACCTTTGATGGCAAATTACTGATTTAATGATAGATAAGATGATATTAGGCGATCATTGTAGCGAGTATTGAACGCACGTCGCAATTCACGTCATTCTAGTGATGTGTACAAATCGCTGGAGCGTTTTTCCGCGAGTATTTACTTTCTTCGGCAGATCGATCATCGGATCGGCGGATATTTCGTGGCAAGTAAAAATTAACCGCAAAATTGTTCACAGTCCTTTGATGCTCGCGCTAGCAGGTCAGTCGGTCAGTCAGACCGCTCGCCCAAAAAGTTCTGTGCCGGCCATTGTTCAGGTAGAAAATGTGTGCTAACGGAAGTGACGCGTTACTTATTTAGTCACCAGCATGAAAGAAAGTTGGCGGTTGACGCCTTTATGCGGCGGTTGGCGGAATTTCAAGCGTTACCCTAGCGAGAATGCGCCCACGCGCGCGACCGCGCGCGAAAGATTTCACTCGCGGGGTCACATGGATCACATGTTCGAAAGTGTTTTATCTGATCGCGACAGATGTCATCGCGAGGGGAGGAGCGGGGATAACGGAAGTTCCGCGTGATCGCAAAGTCTCTACTTTCGAAACGACTCCTTTTCTTATTTCCGCGTTGTCCGCGGAGAATCCTCGCGATTTATCGCAATAGCTCGAGCAACGTCGAGATGCATTAAAATTTATGTTCGTCAGAGCTCTGTCTTCCACTGACATCAGATCCCTCCGTTCAGTCATTCCTTTATAAGGTAACGAATAACCATCACAAATTCTTTAGAGAGATTTATCCTTTACGCCTGAATGCCATTTACGTAGCGAGAGCTTTAACACCGTCAAGAGGAAACGTAATAAGGTATGAAATAACACGATTGTTGCGATCATTACGCGTCGGCACGATGAGAATGATGGAAGTGGACGGAACCAAGGGCGATGGTGACGGGAAAATTATTGTAAGTCGCGCAGTCCGATGACCGTGTTTGACCCACTTCTGCAGAAAACTGACCAGTCCGCCCACGTTCCGTTCGAACACGAATTCAAGGTAGGTTCAATGTCGTTGCACGACGGAGCAGGCAAACACTCACGCAGACGCACATAGAGAACGATCGGACCTCTCTCACTGTGCCGGTTACTGGCATTTGTGTACCGATCCGTTACCCAGCTGAGAGACGCACGAGGAAAATGCAATCGCGAAAGAGTCAGCAGGAACGATCACAAATACTATCTGAGGAGATCGGTTCGGGGGATTCATGTCACGTTCAGAATTAACATTTTGAATTACGTACGCGCGGCACGCAATGCTGATCCTAACGAAGCATAAAATAGCTTCTTTGTGAAACAAGGATTAATTAAAACTGATAAGCGTTGCTGCTTGTGGTGGTTAGAAAGCAGGGTTTCCATATGAGAATCATGTGAAATAATTGATAATATCGCATAAAGAAACGTCCGTAAAGTCTGTATTCAAAGATATGGACGACGATTATGCGGAAGATATTGACGGAAATGTGAATCAGCAAATTTATCCGGCATCTTAATGTGATCGTCGATTGTAACGTGGCGAACTCGAAAAGGCATAACTTCGAGAGGTCTTTTTTTCGATCATTAATCCGATTATGTCCGCAATTATGCTCGATTAGAGCCGCTTATAATGGGTGAAATTGATAGATCGATAGGACGCGGAAGTCAAGATGCAATTTCCATAAGACGACGTAACGGCAATTTAATCAGCAAATTGCCATCATTAAATATCACGCGTTATGGAGATCAGCGGCCGATATCGTCGGCAGGAGAAGTATCGATACGCTTGCCGCGAATAATAGAACGATCCGCAACACTTACTTCCTGGTAGAAATTGAGGAACATAGATCGGGCTGGCGATAACAATGGTGTGGATCAACACGTTGCTGATGAATAAGGCGGCCCAGGCCTGCTTCCATCGCTCGCACATCTGAAACAGAGAATGGGGGAATTGGTCATATTCTCTAGAAAAGCTGGGTTCATTCTTGTCGAAACATCTGTTCGATCGGTTCTCTCCTCCTCGTTGCCTCTTCACCTTTTTTTTCCCAACATGATTAATTGACATAACTGACGCGTCTTGGAGATTCACAGGACAGGATTTCTGTCCGAGGGCGATTCAGACGAGGTCGACCGTGACATTCGCGACGTGACAGCGAACGTCTGGGAACCTTCTCACGCGGAATGGACGAGCTGACGAACCGCGGAACTCTTCGTCTGGACGTAATTGCGTGACGTAATTGCGCTTGATCATCGCGCGGTGTCAACGTGCTCGATGCGTTCTAACGTTCGTTTTTAGCGCGACTCGTTTTAACTCGCTTCTCTGGCGAAGAACCGGCGAGCCACTGCCGATCAACGATGCCACTCGCATCTGTCTCTCGTAATCACGCTCATAATTTCAATGCAGATTAATTAATTCAATGCTGTATTAATCTCAGCTGGATGCCAGATCGCTTGGCCAGTCGCTGATCCTTTGTCGCGGCTCATTTGTCCCTTCTTCAATGAGCGAGGAAACACACTCTCACGCGCATAACGAAGCGAAGAGCGAAATGCTTTCGTGATGCAGAACTAAACATGAATGTTACGCAACTAATTATGACTAATTCATAATCAAGCACGGTTCTCTCATAACGGGCATATTTACGCTCCGTTACCGACATTAGTATTGTGAAACGTGCCAAAACGAGCAAATCGAAACCGATAGTATCAGCGTGAAGTCATATCCAGATTTAATTAGCTAAAAACTCGCGTTGTTGTTCGCTTATTTAATCTAGCGCGGCTACAATGCCTTATGTGAGTTCTCAATCAAGAGTTTTATCGAGACTCCAATTGAAGACGAAAAAATAGCGTTCCGCGAGCATGAATGTCACGGTTCTCTCGCTTATCCGCTCGCGTGCAAAATGCGGAGAACACGTTGAACAGAATCTGCAATTGTTCACAGGTTGCACGGTGTTTGTAAGCTCAAGGTCGGGTATGACCGGTCGTCTTTTTTAAATCGGTTTCCACGTAACGAAGTGCGTGATTCGGTCAACGACCTGGTCGCGGAAAGAACTCACTTCGCGCAATTCGCGAGATTTATTACTGACTGAGGAAGCTGAGAAAGAAGATAAGGGAATCGTCTTGCATCAGAGAGAGCTCTTCAACTAGTTCGCTTTGCAGCGAACTCTAGATAACTCCATTTTCGATTTTTCCTTTAGCAATTCCCTCGATCATCTTGTTCTTCGCTTCGCATCCGCGTCTTTCGTCATCTCTTCCAGATCGTTATCTCGAGCGCCTAAGTGGTCATAGAGCCATCAGCGATGTGGTTACTCGATAAAACGACCCCGAGCAAGATCTGGATTACAGTTATTCGGAGGCAGGAATTTGGGTGTAACGTTATACTTGTCCGAGCTCGCACCGCGATGGCTGTGGGCGATGATTATCTTGCAATCATCGCCAGTTCATGTGTACTCTCCATATTATATATCATATATTCAAATTGGATATATAAACGCGCTACTTATGATCTATTATGAATAATGATAACCTTGTCCGTCAATTCTATTATTTCGATTAGTTTCACTCAATCCAGTTTATCATTACGTAATGATTCCATTTATTTATTCAGCAGCTGTGTTCCTGTTCTTCACTTCACTCAATCAATGATTAATATATTTTCTGCAACGATGTTTACGTCTTCGTATTTCTATACTTTGATATTTCTTCACATACAATATTCCGTGATATTCCTTCGATGAACAACTATAAAATTTTTTTATATTTACGATCGCTAATCGCGGTATGAAAAGCCATCGCCAGCATCGGCAGATGAAATCATGCAGGAATTTTAGCAGGAAGCCACGAAGGAAGCGTATGATGATTTGATCCGCCGCATTCTCCTATGCCTTGTCATGAGGAAGTGATAAGAACCGTTACAGTTATCCGGGGACAGGAATTTGGGTGGATGAAGCAATGTTAGTGTCGACGTGAGTTGCGTTAGCTTGTCGATGGTCAGGTCACCGCTGTGTCCCGGCTTCTAAAATGCTGGACAACAGTTATCTCCCATAGTCGACGCATTTCTAATTAAGTAACCCTTTCTATCTCTCTCTCTCTCTCTCTCTCTCTCTCTCTCTCTCTCTCTCTCTCTCTCTCTCTATCTTTTCATTTTCAAGTCCGAAAGCGCGCGTAGTCCGTGCCGATGCACTGAAGACGAGACAAGTACTTAGGAGACGCGATTTTTGATCGCGTATAGTTAATCGAGAAATTAATCCGGGGATTAACTGTTGCGCTTCGCCGGCGAAAGTCGATTTCCATTCGTGATTACATCCTACAACACGAACGGCCGTTTAAAGACCAGGTTCGATCAGCTCAATGCCTTCATCTATCGGAGCAACTAATATCGCTCCTTGCTTCAAGAGAAAATCGTGCATAACGCTATACCATTTGGTGCATATCTTAATTAGCGGACGAAAGCGACTAGAACGCACGTGCGTGGACATCGCGCGTATATATGTACGTAGAAAAAGCTTTTGTCGTTAACGCAGCACTCGCGCGGTAACGGTACCTGCCACTTTCATTTGTGCTCACGTATCTAATGCGAGGCGAACATGTGGGTTGGCGCCGAGATGTACGCGCGAATAAAACCGTAAGTCTCCATCCTGAATGCCATTACGGTAGATTATTTTTCTTTAGTGCGAATAATGTATATTTACAAATATCGACGGATACGAGATCAGCTCGTCTCTGTCATCCATCACGGCGGCGTCTTTGTGCGGTTTTTATTCAACGTATGATTTGGGATTTATTTTAGAGAGCTGTTGGATTATTTACGAGTGTGAATTATTTGTATTATCTCGAGCGTGAATTATTTAATATCTCGTAATATCTCGTACGGTATCTAAGGCCGGGATACCGTTAATTCTCTCTATCAAAATTTCTCCGTGAGTAACGTTATTTCTCGTATCGGCCCTCGATGGCTTCGCGTCGCGTCGCGGGTGACCAACAATGACATGCGTCAGCGATTATTAATATCGCCGCGAGGAAGCGTTTAAAAGCCACTTTGTTGAAATAAACAAGCCACTTCAAAGAACACCAGATTTTTCCTGAGCTCGCTGAGCTCGCATGAATTATGCATGAAACTATGTAAAATCGAGACGGACGTTAGTTTACACGCACATGCGCGCGCGTGCGCACGCAACCGGGTACGAATGAAATTCAGCTGAAACCAGTCGGGTATACCGCTATCCTAAAGAACACGCGGCTAACTTCGACAACGGATCTGCGATATGTCCCGCTCGTCGATCGCGTCACGGTAGCACACGCTCACACGCATGAACGTCTGAATTGATTACTCGCGTAATAAAGCGTATTCACCGAGCGAATAATATCGGCATTGAGTGAAGTGAGATTACTGTAGTTTATCACGTTCGCCTAGCTTAGATATAAACAAGTGATGCACACGGCGCTGTCCCGTTTCCTTTTTCATTTATCAAATGACATTGTTTATGTAATCAATGAGACACTTGCTATATTATTATTACCGAATCGCTCGTTGAGCCTCCGCGTTAAAAGAGAAAGATGCACGTGTGACGTCCTCTTCTGTAGATATAGTTCGATTTTATACATTCGACATTTATCAATTTTGAAATTTATCGATTTATTCGGACTCCCATCCTGAGAAGATCAACGACTGTCAACGGTTCTTCGACCCCGAGAAGTTAACGGAAAGGAGCTAATGACAAAAAAAAAGATTAAATTAAACCACGCCGATCTATGGATAGTTATTGGTCAATAACCGCCCGACCGCGCAGGAACGATGAAAAAAGGATATTAATCGCGCCGGGGTACTGATCCCGAGGATCAAGGACGAGGAAGGAGGAGGGGGAGGGGGGGGGGAGGGGGGGGAGCGCGGAGGCAAGCACCTGTTCGTCTAAGTTCAGTAACAACGGTGACTAGGAAATCCAGCGGCGGCGACGGCGGCAGCGGCGACGCAGAAACTGCCAATATAATCACACGATTGGATCGCTTAATTACTCCGACTCATCCACGAGAATCTCTGCATCGCCTCCCTCCCCCCTCCCCCTCGCTCTCCCCCTGCTCCAGCMGGCCGACAAAAACGATAGCGTCGACCGTTGGCCGTTGTAATCTCCGCGAAGGTCACTCGCGCAAGAAAAGAGAGTACGGCTCTTCTTCGTACCTCGGGACCTTGAGACAGGAAACATACCTTGACAGCCGCCGGTTTGTCGGACGATTGTTGCGGTTGATGTTGCTTTTGTTCCTGCCGCGATGCTCCACGAAGCCCCTCTCGTTGATGTTGTCAAACGTTGTCAAACGTCGCGACGGTGCATCGTCGTTGAGGTTGGTTCCGTGGTCGCAGAGAACCTTGACACCCTCTCCGACAAGAGATCGAGCCAGATCGAACGCGGACCTCGTCGCAGATCACCCTGATCTAAGACCCTCGAATGATCGGGACTCCCCGCTGGGCGGCTACGGCCACGTGGTCGAAGCCCGTTGAGTGGTGTCTTCGCGGTTGGCGCCACTCTGTCTCATCTGGTGACCCCGCGATCGCCTCGGGTCTTGGGCTCCTCTCGATCACCCCGCGAAGACATCCACTCGAGAGACGCGGATATCAGTATCTCGTCGCGTGATAAGGGCTTCCGAGGATCGGGATGAAGGATATCGCTCGGTAGACACTCGGATTGTGGCAACCGCCGGCTCGACCTGCTCGCCACGGCTGGCACCTATCGAACTGGTTTGCTTGGTTCACGACTTCTGGATCAGCCGATCCCCCGATCCAGGTGCTCGCTTGCGGGCTCGCTCCCCCTGCACGAAGAATCGGCAGGCCACGACGACACGCATCGTGGCAAACGTTCGCTCGCGCGCAAGCGAGCGCGCTCGTCCGCGTCCTCGTGAGAGAGAAGCAACAGGCCCCCCCACAGGTAGGTAGGTAGGTAGGTAGGTAAAGAGCCGAGTGGGTACGAACCATGGCAGGCTAAACTGCGAGATAGCCGGGGACGGTAGTTCGTGCCAGGGTCGGCAGTTTTCGTGCCGACGAGGACTCTAGCGTGCGAGCTCCGACTTGCGAGGTGAGGTGGTGGCAATGACCGTTCTCTCGCGCGTACCTCTTCGTCTCCCTCTCGCGTCCGGAACGTCCCGAGACCTCCTTCCTTCCCTGTACCCTTCCACCCGTACCCTCCCTCTTCGTTCTACCTGTTGCCGGTGATTTCCTCTTCTGCCACCACCATCGAGCTTCCTTCTCCCGCATGCACGTTGTTCCCTCACCCTGGCGGTTTCCTTCGCCTCTTTCCCCTACTACGACCTCGTTGTCGCCATTCGCAGGTCGGCGGCGGATGGTCGGCGCTCGTATCATCGACGGTGCCTCCTTTACCTCCATTCTTCTCTTTTCTCCTCTCCTTTGTTTTTTCCTTTTTTCATTATTATTATTTCTGCCGTTTCCGATCGCCGTTCGGATTCGTGATGTTCATTAGGGAATAGCAATGTTTTCTTTTTCCTGCGTCCGGACGAGACGTGGTTAACGAAGGCGAACGCCGGTGGTCCACTTGTGTGCTGCGCGATTTTAGGCAGCGACACGATAATTGGGATAATAATGCGGTCGGAGGCCGACCTGGCTCGAGACGATCTAGGTTTCAAGCCATCTCGGTAGCCCTCCGGATCTGAGAATCTCTTGGTACGTATAGATTCTTTGTAAGAACAAACAACCTGCAGCTGACAGTAAGTTTTAACGAAATTTCCCCATTATATTTCATGACAGTTTTGTGTAATCTTCTTATACGCAGATCTTTCTCCAAGCGTTCAGTTTTTCAATCTTATATTAGATTTTTATCTTATACAGAAAATTAAGCAAATTACTTCAGACTAAAAATCAGAATATCTTGAAGTGAAGAGATTGAATTCTTAAGAACGCGGTTGTGATTGTATCTATAGTATTATATACAATTATAGAATATAATTATATCATGGATATTACTGATAATAATTGTAATATGCAAAACAATCGGAAATATTTGTTTTTATGGTGCTTGATATAATGACACCGTCGTATTTTTTATTAAAAATTTATCCTCTTGTGTCCTGAGTATTGTGATTGATGAACAAATTTAATAAATAAAGTATTTATATTCACTGCCTGCATCTACCTGCAATGTATCTGCATCAGGTAAGTCTTTATCTATGGAGCTAACACGTAGGGCAATCCTCAGCATTTTTAACATTCGGTGCACAGCTGAGACTTCCAAATGGAATCGTCTAATTAAGATATTCAGAATATGAAATGATATAAAAGAGCGTTCAGGCAATAATAACCGTTCCGCTAAAAATGTAAACCTGGAGATAGAACAGAAACCGGAAAATTAATGTCATTTAATTGTTGCATATTTCAAGAAGATTTATTTCCACCAAGAGAATCGGAAATTTATATTATAATTTTAAGCAGATAAATATCATTACATATATAATATATTACATATGAAAAGAGAAAACATTTAACAGATATTTATGCCGAATTGTTATGTCCTCTCATTTAAATATTACGCGCACAAATACACCGCTATCCAAGCTCGGCTCGCCGGACAAGCTCCTTTCCAACTTTGCAATAAGTATAATCCGCGCTTTACGGAACCGGTTGTTGTAACTACGTCGGTTGAATTAACGCTTCTGCCGTTCAGCTTCTTTACAACTTTCCCGTGGAATGACTTGCGCGAAATCTATTTTAAACATGTCTTAACACGCGAGCGCTTGCTTCGAATCGGATGCCGCAATACGCTAAAACTGCGATCCGAACAACAGTCGAAGTATGCAGCTCAAACGTAATTCTGTTAATTCCGCATCTCATCGGCCACCCATTCCGTCCTCTCGAAGGATATAAACAGGCCTGAGAACTTAAATCGAAATAACTTAAGCCTCGCGGCAATCCAACTGGACAAACACTTGTGCGATATTTTTACGCGCGAAAAGGAGTGATTTCTGCCGAGATAGAGGTCATCAGGCAATGTAATCGGATAAAGGCCGATCCTACATCCCTTTGATGCATTTTCCAGGTAGATGAATATTTGATGAATATCTCAACCGGTTCGCCTCTTTACGATTACACAAAGCGGACGTTGTTATACCACAATGAGTAATTCTGTACAAAAATCTATCAATGATCGTTTACGGAAAATCGAGGATACCGCCAACGTGCTGCCGTTATGCACACATGAGAGCAAGTGCGAAACCGTTCGATGTATGACGTTATAAGTCAACGATAAGCACGGTGGAAACATGCGTGCAGGGAAAGGGCACGAATAAAATAAAAGAATCGTTGAGAAGCGCGGGGGTTGGATACGTGAGAAAAGCTTAACAGGAATCTCGTAAACGCGCCATTCTCTTATCACGCAGTGCTTCTCAATCGACGTCAAATTAAGGGCAAGCTGATGATGATTGGCTTACTTTTTCTTTGTTCTTAGGCATTTCTCGGGATTGTTTGCGTGAGGGCCGTACATACCGCACAAGTTCGCTTGAGACGTATTTTTTATTCTTATTCGTTATTTATTATTATTCATTATTATATAAATATCTTTATTCGAATATTTATTCGTTAACGATGACGTGCGATCGATAATCAGAATGACGCGAGGATTCATAAAGATATCTTAAATCACACAAAGATGGATTCAAGTAACGTGTATATTTCGATCTTGCTGCTGCATCGGACAGATGATTTTAAATGTTCAGATATGATCAAGGTTTAGAAGAAACTCTTTTTCTTTAAATTAATTACCTCGTCGATAAATTTTGAGAAGTATCGTCGATGGACTCTTATCGATGTCCCATTATCTCCGAAAGCTAGATAAGATAGTCAAGCACACGCATATGCTGTTGGAATATATTACTGAAGTTTACAATCAACTCTTGATCCTGCTGACGTCGATTTCTGCCTGCACGCGGAACTCTTTTATTCTTTAAATACTAATCTGACACGCGTAGCGGCGGTCCCTCGATTTACGACACGCGTGATCGATAGATAACTCCAGGTGGATTACGCGTTTAACCTGGAAGTTGAAATAAAAATGAATCAGAACAATCGATATCGGCGGATTAACGGAGTTTGTGATAACCGTCGAAAATGGATGACGGCGGATCCTCGCGCCACAGGGCGTCCACTTATTAACAATGTTTCCGTTTGCGCTTCATCCTCCGATCATCCTCAGCTGATTCGTAGCCGCGAGGCGAGTTCTTATTGGCTATATTTGTCGGTATGTTCGTCACGATCTGATAGCCCACGCATATGAAGGATCACGTTTCCTCCCTTCGTTTTCTCTTTTTCTTCTTCTTCTTCATTCTCATTACCTGTTACTTTCCTTCCGTCTACTAAACCTCGCGACATCATCGTAAATCTGTGTCATCATCATTCAAAGGCTGGGCAACTGACGGATACGTAACGATTGATCGTGTGAAATTGGTGGTTGTCCCGTGGTGGATTCGTTTCCTTCAAACTTTTCCAAAGTGGATATCTGCTTGACCTACATTATAGCCGATGATTAAATATAAATCGAATTTTAATATATGGAGACTATCAGATTTCATTATCAGATTGCGACACGGATTGTGAGGAAGGGACAGCTCGGCGAGAAAATTTGAATAATAGGATTAAAATGAGAACTGTTGCTATATGCTATATAACATTGTGATCCGGTATCTGCTGGATTGATAACGATTGAGAAACGTTTTTAAATCCTTTCGCGCGATCAGTGTTTGATGTATGCGTATCTATTCAGATTATCCGAGATAACACGAGCCTCACACGAGCAGTGATGCGTAATTTCAATATCTTCTTGTAATGTTCAATGTGCAATCTTAATTTATTGTAATAATATTTGATTTTAATCAACCTGTTATAAGAGCAACGAATTTTACATTCGTCCTTTCACCGTTCACCCAAAATTACTCGCGAAACTTTCCCGTCGTCCCTGTATTCGAAGATATCTGGGATTATCGAATGAAGTATCTAATCGCGAGAGGAATTCTCCAACTTTAATATGAAAATATATATAACTTTCGTAATCTTGCACCGACCGGCAAGATTCAAAGAGAAGAACTACAAGAACGCACATGTCCCATAATGAGCAATTAAATCAATCAAAATTTTATTATTCTCTGCATCAATCGGCGGATAAGTTACTGACTATATTCACAACAGAGTCGGAGAAAGAGAGAGAAAGAAAGAGAGAGGAAGGATCGATCACTCTTTTCCTCGAAAAATATAGAGAATCGTGCATTGGCTCGCTCACTCGCTCGCTCGCTCGAAATCCTCGCGAGAGTGCGGGGGATCCACGAAAGAAAGATCCACACAAGGAACCGCGAGTAGGAGGATAACTGGTGGGGTTGGACCTCGAGGATTGGCTGCGGGTTGCAGCTGAGGGGATGCGTCGGAGGGTGTTTTCGCAGGTATATATACTGCCGTCGGCGGCTCAGCGGCCGATCCGAACTACTGAAACGTTCGCCGGTACGTCAGGAAGACATCGCAGAAAGGTGCCGGCAGGGTGAGGAAGAAATCGCTTGTCGGACGGGTTTAGACTGCTCTCGACTCGAAAAGCCGATTTTTCCCCTTATTCGTGATACCATCGTCCAATTTGCCATCCGATCGTCACGGAGATTTGATTAGTGAGTACGAAGAATTCTGAGTTATATCTTATTTAAAACAGGCATTTCAGAATGATTACTCATGATTGATTCGAAAACGCGGGCAGATAATTGGCAGATTAGGTTCAGGAAATCGTGGTCTTGATCAATTTCTTCGAGGATTCGAGGACGATCTTTGCCGATTACTCTTTTCGGAATACTGTTTTAGTTGTTTATATGTTAATAGTGACAGTTTGTAATAATTTTTGAGATGATATAAAAAAATACATAATTACGCAATTCTCTTCAACGAATTCTCGTTACGATTATTATTCTTGTATCATGCGTGCCAATGATCAGATTGAACGCGTAATATTGGTGGCAGGCTTTTTCTTAAAAATTCATGTGTATATAATAATATATAAAGATAGTAAAAATTTAAAGTCGAGGAATTATCGTTTCATATAATGCTAAAAATATATAAAGCATATTATACAAGATCGAATGTAGAAGATCAGTATTAATCAATAAGAAATCAATATGTCTTTCAAATTAATTGGATGAGATTAGAGAAATTAGATTAGAAATTAATTAGATGGCAATTTATTTAATAATATTCATTTGTTACATGCAGTAAAATTTAAGCGCGATGTAATATTAAGACACGATGATTTGAAATGCGGAAAGTTAGCATGCAGAAAATGAAATCAATAATTAATTACTACTATTAAAATATACGAATAAATTGAATTAAATAATTCCACCACCAAGAAGTAAACTCAATTCCTTCTTTTCTTACTCAATATTCATTTAAAATATCTTTACGTTCTTCGTATTTTTCTTGTTATGTCTGCTCATATTCTTCTTTTGACCTCTCCTGTTTCGTCATTGATTATTTTCGTGAACTGAATTATCGTACAAATAGTTGTACAAATATTCTACATACGAAATGATGCAGGTTTACTTATGGCTTGGTCAAAGTTATATACCGCATTTTTACGCAGGGATACGCGTAATAAGAAACTCGCGTCGCATGGGATCAACGCTAAAGAAGTTCTTTGAAAGCAAATCCTTCGAGATCCGTAACAAATTTAGATTCTATATATGGAGATCTGTTATATCTGGAAAACTTTTTGCAAGATCTCGTACTGCGAAGATGTCTTCTAGGAACTCGCGAGAGCGAATTGCGAGCAAAGGCAAATTTGATC
Organism: Eciton burchellii; assembly: GCA_020341155.1. Classification (NCBI taxonomy): domain Eukaryota; kingdom Metazoa; phylum Arthropoda; class Insecta; order Hymenoptera; family Formicidae; genus Eciton; species Eciton burchellii. The sequence goes on along the minus strand of JAHMML010000041.1, from coordinate 885,427 downwards.
AGCCATATAATGAATGTATCATCACTAAGAATCAAATTCCATCAAATTCGACTCGATCGTTAATCGGTCTTAGCTGATTTCACTTTACATTTATATATATAATCGCATGCGTTAAAATACGGTGTAACATATTGCATATTCAGCAAAATTGTCTCGTACGGCACCCCTTGTCATTTTGCATTTCGTATACGAAAGATTTATCTCTTGACGAATTTATTCCGGCATATTGCGCCTGTCATACCGAGTGGATCCAATAAGCAAATTAAAATTGATCTTACGTCTTATCCCTCGTCACTTACAGTCTGAAGAACTCTCGATTGTCTCGGCGATTTATGATCAAAGTCGCGGTTAAGCATCTCGGACTTCGAAGGGAGAAGCATACGTAAAAGCTTGGAAATTGAACTTCTGACGTATATATATACCGTAATTTCATTGTCTACAAAGAAACATAAGAAGCATTTTTTCTTTTAATAACATTTTTCTCAATGAATAGTCTTCTTTTCCTTTTTTCTCTTCTTCCAGAGGGATACCGATCTTTTATTCCTGAGATTGCGCGATGTTCTCCATCTGTCATAAGGGATTATTAATGCTACTTCTAATTAATAAAAATTATTATTGATACTACTTTTAATTAAGAGGCATGAGTAAGAATACGTCGCCTCTCGCTCGATCGACAGATCAAAGCGTTAATATTTTTAATCAAAAGATCTATGTCGCGGTAGAGTTCCGTCTATCTTTTAAACAGATCTACTCTGAGTGGATTATGGAGCCAACGACAGGAGCTTTTACGACGCAACGCCTCGCGAACTAACGATGTGTATTCTTTTAGCTTGTTAGTTGGGCCATAAGACGAGAAGATGGCCGATTCGGCATGTTTCTCGACCTTATGAAAAACGCCTTGCTCTATGAACTCGCGATAGTTAACGTCCAGTAGGTAATATCGTCACTTTAAGTGCTCGTAAAAGTCACGTAATTAATTTTGATCCAAGTGCCAGTCGTGAGGTCGCAATGCGACTAGATCGTGTTACGATTTTCGCGCTTGCAACATCTCAGAAAATCTTTTCGAGTTGACGCCTCCGCATAATAACAAACGCAATACGTACAATATCTTGAAGTCAAGATGGAAATATCGTATTATACTGGAAAATGATCAAAGGATCGCGTAAAGAAAAAAGTGTCGTGACTTATTGGTCCTCGTGTTCATTAAATGTCGGAGAAGAAATCAAAGATGAAAGAGGAACTGAAACGAAGTGTTGTACATCTTCATGAAAGTACAGGATCATGAAACATTTTATAGTCGTTATTACCTAAAAATTGGAATTCTGACGAGATTTAAACTTAAAGTTTCTCCTGTCTCTACAGATCATGCAAGAATTAAGCGTAATAAATTGCAACAATCGCTCAATCTGGAATTCTATGCGACATAGTTCATCCGCGACATGTTTCTGATGCAACTCGCGGTGAAGCATAATATTCCACTCAAAATTGTTTAATTCCATTATCATTATTCTATTATCATTATGTAATATTATTCCATTTGACATTCCTTAATTACCACGATAGTCCGTGCGATCCGTAAGACTCTCATAATTACAACTCGCGGAATTCCGTAAAGGAGTATTCGGATCTTCATCATCGTAACATCGACGCAGTGACGGTATCAAAATTGAGATGGGTATACCTACGCTTCATTGTAAGACGAGTCGTATTCATTCACGCCGTATAACAGATGATGCAGTATCTTACGACGTCGACAAACAATGACAGATATTTTCATTCAGCTGCACGTGTCGACCGACTAACCATTAAACATGGAAACGTTATCGTCGTCTTCGAGAGTTCGTCTCTCATTTTCGGCATGTCTGCCTCGACTTTACTATTCGTCTATTCGTTGCTACATAAAATTATGATGCAACTGTGTACAAACATCAAAAGGTTCTCTGCTATACTAAATATATTAAATATACTAAATGATATATTTATCATATATTTCCTGAGGAAGAATATCCGTGCGAACGCACGAGTAACAGAGAAATTACAACAATAATGATAATGGAATTTTATTATAATGATAGTAAGAAAGATCACTCGTGACGTTTTGCATCTTTCCGAAAACCTTATTCGAAAAACAGGTACAGGTATGCGAAATAGTTGCGGAGCAGTTCGCTACGATTCATGTCTGACGTGCAGCGAGAACAGATTTTCTTTCAAAAGAAAAGGGAAATTAAGCACGTATATCGATTCTCACGTTTTTCGATTTCAAAGCTGACGAAAGGGTCCCGAGAGCACGTGCCTTCAAAGATAAAGCTAATCACGGCACCATTCCATTTCAAAGAAATGGAGAAGAAATGCATAATTTAATTTAATGCGTAATTTAAGAGCGCACGATAAAAATCTGGAACAATTTTTCTCGCATTGGATATCGAAGTTTCAATTTCGAAATTTCAAAGTGCTCGGCGACAAGTGCATCCGATATCTTTTTCGCACTTTGAAAATGATGGTCGACCTCTAAATTGATTTCGCATCTGACATTCATGATGTCATTAATTACAATCGCTAAAGTTTTGGCGCTCGATCACCTTAGATGGGAATATAGTATAAGTCAAAGCTAAACCGGATCGAGCGTATTATGATGTTCGCTTACAAACGATCCAATTTCCTTCATGGACCCCTTCCATTATCGATAAAGTTATTCGTCACGATGCAACAGGTAACTTCACGCTTCCGGTTCGGCATTTTCGCTAGCTTTATTGTGACATTTCCGTTCGCGTATCCCTTTAATCTCTTCGATCGATTTTCCATATTCCAAGCTTCATCGCTACCTAATCTCGATTTTTAATGTCCTATCTTCAGCCCTCCTGTAAATCTTTCCTTTGATCAAGATGCTAATAATATCCCGGCGCTCATTCGACTTTAGTGAAGAAACTATTAGAAACGTGTAACTATGACATGCGTAATGTCTATGATTAGCAGCTTATCGCAGCAATATCATATCCGTACCATTTATCCCGAACACTCGCGTTTTATAATTTCCAAAAATTGTGGTACATTTAATAGTGCGATAACACACAGCGAGCTATATTTGCGACATTTGATACATATTTGAAGCGGATATTAGCCGGAAATTTAGTTCAAAAATTTTGGAAACTCGATATTGTAATACATATGTGAAATACTACACGTATGTATAATGCGATAACAACGTTAAGCTGATCCCCAAGCTATAGTGTAGCGATGATTAAATTTAGCTTCAGTCATATGAATTTGCTTAGAGAGATGAACGGAAAGCTATATAAGAGTCTTCTTCGAATATGGGACGCATCACAGGGATCAGCGCGCGGAACATTCTCTCGAAGGAACATTTCTCAACAACAATCTGTGAAGTCAATGGCGTTAGTTTACCGTTGTTGAGCATTAATCGCGAGTATCATTCGCGCTCAGCCATCCTCATCGCAGTTTTCTCGTAACTTCCGGAAGTTACCAGAGCGAGCGAGAAAATCCGTGATGCCTGATCATGCCCGGATAGAAGTTTTGCTACTTTCCGAAGCGTGTTACGTTAAGAAACTTTCGAATATATTCCTTTGATGGACGCGCCGGATCAGCAGCAAGCTCAACGCGGCAGAAAAAGGAAAGCGTTCTTCGGCAGTCTCTCTCTCTCTCTCTCTCTCTCTCTCTCTCTCTCTCTCTCTCTCTCTTTCGTTGCGTTGTGGATGATCACATATGTGAAGTTCAAAGCCATGTCGTTTCCTTTGCAATTTGTGCTTCATGTACATGAACACCATTGTATCTTTGCAGCACAACCGAGACTGCTACCTCAGGCCATTTGAAATGCAGACGCAGGTGAGCGCAGCTCGTTTCTTCTGTTGCTTGCTGTTGATCGCCATTGTGAAAACGATGATCGCGTGCGCCGAGCCGGAATCCATGGCTAGACCGACCAGACCAAAAGTGATCACCAGTCCTGAAGAGCTGAACAAATATCTCGCTCTTGTCCAAGAATATTATTCTTTGACAGGAAGAACAAGGTAATGGACATGATAATCCTGAATAACAAGAAGAATATTGCGCCTGACATGTGTCTATCATAATATCCAACAATATTAAGAAAATATAAAATCAGAATATAAATCAAATAGTAAATCGCTCATAATTATTAAATTAACATATGTTAGATGTGATAATAGTTGTTTCACAAATAAGTAATAGTTATATTTCAGAATAAAGCGAAACTTCAATGAAAGTTATTAATAGAGAATTGTTATAATTAAATAATCGCATATGAAATTTGCTGTTAATTGTACGATTATAAAAATATAAAATCCCGGAAATGTTAAATTAATGGAATATTAAAATTAAGAAAATTTAAAATTATGCATACATCGTACAGGTATGGCAAGAGAAGTGAGCTGTCGATGTCGGAGAATACCATTTGGGAAACGCTTAGGATGATTCTAGATAATGTACGACGGCAAAATGAACAGCGAAGGCAGGAAAGGATCAGACAGAACAAAGAGCCGATCCTGTTTAATGACTTTTAGCTTGGATACCGACAAATACACGCCGCTATACGACCCGGCTATCTTCCGAATGTAATTGACACTTCGACAATGTACAAAAACCTTATAGAGTTTTTCCTTTTATCCTTCCTAATTTCCATTCAACATTAAAATGTATGAAAGATGTTACTTCTTCCTACTTCTTTTCCTATCTTTTGACATTTACGAGAAATCAAAGAGAAATATTTATCAATGTTAAATATAATTTATGTTTTCTTATTGTACACAACATTTTATTGTATACAATATAAAGTATATATATGAGAATGTGTGATTTAAATATATTATATATTAATATATATATATATAAATATATATATCCATATTTATATATTAATTATGACATAATATTATAGTGTTATTCTCGATTGATCAGAAACACTTATAAGTAGCACAAAATGTTTGTAAGAATAATGAGTATATGAAGATGATACAAAATAATTATCAAGACAAAATAATTAACATGGAGTCAATTGAATAAAAAATGGCTAATATATTTAAATTAATGCTGGAGAAAATAAGCATTCTATAAATTATGTGATATGAAATCTAGAATTAGCAAAACTGTAACCCTGTCTTAATCTGATATGTATAAATTCTACATTAATAATAATTAAGGGCTATAATAAATCTGCATTGAATTTAGACATTAAACGATTTGATAGATGAATAATAACTGACATTTGTCAGCGCTTGATAAGAAAAAATCTATCTTATTAATGATCTGAAAAAAATCACTTGGTAAATATTTCGTTTAAATCTATATCTATTTAATTAAATAAAACTGTCATGTTACGAATAAAATTAAGAAAAGAACATAGTTGTCCAAGCTGCATACATAAAATAGATTTTAATATTTTTTAACACATTTGAAACACATCAGTTTTTTATGAAACAAAGTTTTTTAGAAACAAAGATATTAGATATTAAAATAAAACTTGTTTTAACTTATCATTTATATTATATAGAACTTAAAATTATATTGTAAAATTATACTGAGAGATAAAAATGCATATAATAACAACAAATTATTATCTTAAAAACATATCTGAAAACTTTCGTTAAAAATAAAATATACTTAAAACACAAAAAAAACATTAAAAAGATTACCAAATAGACAAGTTCCATGATATATATCGTAGTAATCTTTCATTACAATACATTAGAATTTCTTACAATTTATTACAATATATAACAATAAAAATCTTTATTTAATAAATTATAAAATAATAAAGTTGCAAAATTATAATAATAAATAACTGTCAGTAAATAGGATCTAGCATTAATTTTTGCACTAATAGCGAAAGGATTAAAGACTAATATCATCATATAATAAATCTTAGATTTCAAAATCATAAATTATGCGCAAATAAACAAAAGCATCACTAGCTCAAAAGCTTTACACGCTCACATGAATTGATAAAAGCAACGGTTAAGAAAAGACGGTTATGTAGAGTAACAATCTCTTTTCTACTCAGAGATTACACCGAGTCATTTCAATCCTCTATTCCATTAATCCTGAAAATGTTAAATTGAAATACCATTATAATTAAGCGATCGTACACCACAAACTGCATCTCTCTTTTGCTTACAAACTTTATCTACAGAATCGAAATAAAGCGGTTCTGGACACGGTTGCACCCACGCAATACCGTTACTGCACAAGCAGAACTTCTTGCAATCATCATTTGGAAGTAACACTGCATAGTCGGGATCCTTTTCGGGACATGTTCCAATGCATGCAGATGGATCTAAATTGTAGAAAGATGTTTCTAACCAATCGTTGTCCTGTATCTTCTGATTCCCTTCCTCGATTTCTAGCTGCTTCAATAAATTGACACGTGCAATTGGTATAAACAAATTTTGGATAAATGGTCGTACTGCACAAACAGCGTCTATTTTCCATTTACAAATTTT